>PQWD01002765.1:91453-108247 GCA_019425675.1 Leucinodes orbonalis | reverse complement strand
TGTGCTTTTTTATGGATGCCAGGTCCTCCCCAGAAAAATCCCAGACTCCCAGGAAAATCTTCAGTGGCTATTGATTCTACCATTTTGTAGTATGTTTAGTTTATATGATTGATTGCTACTAAATCTAGTCATGTTTTGCATGACAATAAAAAAAGTTTTCATGACTATGACTCATTTTTCATGGTTGTCGGTGCTAATTATTTATATTTAAGGTACTACAGTATGTTTGCCTTGACAATACCTAAGGAACTTATTAATTCTGTTGTTGATGCATCATTGTGTGAATGGAAATACACAAGTCTGATTATTTTACAGGTTTTAATGATCTAATGTAATCGTGCCACCCAGTAGTATTAATACAATTATGTTTAATTTCAGAGAGAAAACATGGCAATCAATGATAATGTTCTGAGTGCAAGTTACAAATATGGTGTTAAAAAAGTGGTTTCCTGTCTCTCCACGTGTATATTCCCTGACAAGACTACATATCCAATTGATGAAACTATGGTACGTATGTTAAAGGACTGTATATCATGTTAGGCGGGGTATCATCATCATCAGCACATTAAACGTCCCCACCGAGGTGCACGTGCCTACCCGTATAGGGTGATTAGGCCTTAGTCGTTCACACCGGCCCAGTGCGGATTAGCCGACTTCACGCACAACCTTTGATTTCTTAGAGACGTGCGCAGGTTCCTCACGATGTTTTCCTTCACCGTAAGAGCGCCGGATAACGTACATATATTTTCGAAAATTCGAAAACACATTGGTACGTGTCGGGATTTGAACCTCAGCCCTCCCGGTAGGAAGGCGACAGTCCACACCATTGAGCCACCGACGCTCTAAGTAATTGAGTTAGTAAGTTAGTTAAACATTATTTTAGGTAGTCTTATTTTGATAATACATAGGTACAGTACATACGGGCCAATACAAACAGACATATTCATGCACACATGAGTATACACAAGATTGAATGTTTAAACCTTTTATTAGCAATCAATCAAATTATAATCCCGCCAAAAGTGAATTCCTTAGTCTCACAGCGTCCAGCGACAGTAGGCAGGGAGGCTTCCCATTTGCTGGCTGTGGCTGTCAGACTTCCGATTGGCTGGCTTTGGCAGCCATACGCAATACTAACGTTATAATTTTATTATTATTATATTTTCGTTAATTTAAAGGTACACAACGGGCCACCGCATTCATCAAATTACGGTTATAGTTACGCAAAGAGGATGATTGATATTCTTAACAGGTGAGTGTTGTTATTTTTATGAAATTCCTTAACTTATTGCTTTTCCCTTATTGTATTAGTTGTTATTTAGTTAATCGTATAGTAGTTGGTAAGATCTTAATGGAGTCATCTAGTAATATAAATATCCATGTTCACACAGCGCCATCTAGCCCAAAACTAAGCATTTTTAGCCTGTGATATGACAACTGATAAACTTACTTATATGCATGTTTTTTATTTTGTAAATACTGTTACGAGCTGGGGGTTCAGGATAAATTATTGCCAAACACGAAGAAGAACACGGTTACACACTTTATTAATAAACCACTACAAATTACACACAACACTAATTACACTTACACTCTCACTAATTAGTCAATTAACGCACGCACTTTAATCCGTAATTAACACTGCACACTATAACACAACACTTAATGAGTCCGTATAATGTCCGCACACACACGTTATAGAAATAAAGAAGAAAGAAAGAAACTTTCAACTTCACACTGTTATCTCACACTCGACGATCCCTTCTATATCGCTTTATCACTCGCTTCTTCCTTGTAGTCGCAGGTACTTCGCTCTTGAGTAGAACACAAGACTGCCAGCGCACCCATCGGTCCGCCTTATATACCTGTCCACCCGCTAAGCTCGAAGCGTCGACGTCATTCTACATAGTTCGCGAAATATCTAGAACATGCTAGACTCTTTGCTATTTGACAATTCGCATGTTATACTCTATGGTGGACTAACGTCACATATTAGCCGCCATATTTAATGTCATTTTAATTACGTCAATTCGTAACAATACATACCTATTATACATAGAAACACCCAGACCAATTCAAACAGATATGTTCATGCATACAAATATTGGTACTGCCCAGGGATCGAACCCGGACCAATAGATGTAAGAGCCGACGTCGCAACCATTACACCAAATAGGTCGTCAACTCCACGTTCTTTCCAACTCTCCAGCTCCTATCCTCCCTTTGCAAAAGGGCCCCGTATCTGACGGGGGATTTTCCGTTCCGCCACATTTAAAAAAAAATTGTAATGTATTCAAAGTCAAAAACCTTTCATTTTCAGTACATAATAGTGGTATTATATAACATAGGCTCAGTGTGTTTAGCCTGCAGGCATCCAAACAAAAAAAAAATTTTTTTTTAAATAAAAATTACAATAAATATTCATTCTGAATAATATCGTTACTAAACCTTCAGTTCAAAGACCTTGGTTCCACTGCAAACCAGAATCATCATCATCAGCTCATTAAACGTCCCCACCGAGGGGCACGAGCCTTAGCACCGTATACGGTGATAAGGCGTTAGTCGTCCACGGCGGGCCCAGTGCGGGTTAACGACTTCACGCACAACCTTTGAATCTCTACGTAGTCGTGCGCAAGTTTCCTCACGATGTTTTCCTCCATCGTAAGAGCGTCGGATAACGTACATATAATTTCGACAATTCGAAAACACATTGGTACGTGGCGGGATTTGAACCTCAACGCTCCTGGTAGGAGGGCAACAGTCTACACCATTTAGCCACCCACGCTCTGGACTTTAAGGACTAACATGTATTAATTGAATTGCGCCAAATAAATATTTTTCTTTCTATCTTTGCGACTGTATTTAAGAGGTTACCGCGAGCAGCACGGCTGTATGTTCACATCGGTGGTGCCGTGCAACGTGTTCGGTCCGCACGACAACTTCACTCTGCGCTCCAGCCACGTCATACCGGCGCTCGTGAGGCGAATGGACGACGCCATTGCCAACGGTAAGCCCACACATGGGGTATATACTGGTTATTAATGCGAAGATACGTCCAAATAATCTTAAAAAAGCTATATATATAATTATAGTTTCAAAAGTAGCTGGCAGAACTTACAAAATATATCGCACAAGCAAAAGAAATGTGTTAGGGGTATTCGCAGGAAACATTTTCAAGAGTCTTGCAAACCGTTATTTAAAAAACTTAGCATATTCCCGATACCCCGTTTATATATTAACAAATGTGTATCTTCATAAAACAATCATCATCATCAGCTCATTAAACGTCCCCACCAAGGGGCACGAGCCGACCCATATAGGGTGATTAGGTCCACCCATTAGGTCTTAGTCGTCCACCTAAATTTGCATGAATAACTTTTTTTCTCCCGCCCGCAATACCATGAAAAAACAGCACTATATGGTAGAGACTGTTTTTCCATTTTCAGTAGACATTTTAAGCAGACGGGTTTTTGTGTATTTTTTATTGTTTTGTTCGTTTAATATCCTGTAGTTACACTTATATACCTACCTACATCTATGTAACGGGTAAATTGGTTACCTGCTACTAAGCAGGTGGGTATCAACTGCTAGGGATCCAATCCACGTGGAAATCATTAGGGTAAGGCCTTCATTCAGCATGTAATGATGATGATGACGTTTGATTTGTTTTGTTTGTACTTTGTACTAGGCGAGCCAACGTTCACGGTGATGGGTAGCGGCAAGCCGCTTCGGCAGCATCTATTCACTCGACCTGGCTAGACTGTTCCTGTGGGTGCTACGGAGCTATGACAGTGTCGAACCCATTATATTGTCAGGTAATTTTATTTTTTGCTGTGTATCCTTAACCCTTCATTGGACGAATGGAATGTAGTCCCCACAACATTTCCTTGGGCATACAGGTGAAATTAATGAACATATCAACTTCATGAAGGGTTAACAGTTGAGACACGGACGATCTGGGACAACTTTTTTACATTTTATTATAGGTTTATTAGTTTATACAGGTTGAATTTAAATCATTCGATCCTTTTTCGTAATATGGAACGTTTTAATGGGAACCTAATACCATATAGAGTTAACATAAAGGTTTAACAAAATATGTGATAAATAAATTATCGCATTATATTGAGCAAGTAGCCCAGCTCGTACTACTTAATTCAGCGCGCCGTGAACACGCCTCACCCAAATAATAGATTTTTTTCAGTCAACATTTTTTAAATTTTATATGTATCAATGGCAAAATGTTTTTAGATGATTCTTAAGGTTTCAAATAATTGATTTTAGTATGAATAGATTTGCCTCATATTGGATCACGAGCAGGATCCCATTTTTATAAATTTGTGTGTTTTCGATTTCACTCTGTATATTTTTTCGATCATATAGGCCAATATTTTTATTTAAATAGTAAATATACTTAGTGAATAAAATTTAATAATTAAAAAGAATAAGTCCTTATATACGGTCTAACTCCCTAAAGTAAAAATGTCTATAAAATTTGGTCTGATAAGCGATGCCTTTGTTAATATAAGTCTTGCCTCGATTAAGGGCATTATTTAATCAGTCCTTATGAACTTACTAAAAAATGTATTGAAATCCCATCAATACAGCACTGAACTCTTCCTAAAGATTCCCTAATGTACTAAGCCATGATCTATTTTCTCAGTGGATGAAGCAGATGAAGTAACAATCAGCGCAGTAGCCGAAGCAATAAAAAAAGCCCACGGGTACCAAGGTGAGATAGTGTACGACACGAGCAAAGCGGACGGCCAGTATAAGAAGACCGCTTCGAACGCGAAACTCCGCGCACTTTGCAAGGACTTTCAGTTCACGCCGTTCGAGACCGCGGTCCAAGATACAGTGGACTGGTTCAAGAGGAACAGGGAGGGCGCTAGGACGTGATTGTTTGTGTATACCAGTGTTATTGTTGCAATATTTATGGACCAATTTATTTGAATTTTATTTGCACCCGTACCTAAAGGACCAGTTTATGGATTATTTTCACTGAATTGCACCAATCACAAGCTAAATGATTTATAATCAAAATAAAAAAATAAATGTAACTGGTTATAATACCATTTATTAAAATAAATAACAGAATAATAAATAATTCTTATCGTTTGTACCTACAATACCTAGTGGCACACATGATTTAGACTACCTACTAGATTTAGAACAAATGCCGTGTTAAAGGCTATACTAAAAATATCACAGACAACATAATAATAATGGTAGGTATTAAGCTGCAGATACCTTATGATCATATTGACTTCGATAGTTATATACCGTTAAATATAGGGTGTAGGGATCAGTATAATAATCACATTAATGTCTTGCAACATATATAATAAAATATATTTCTAAAAGCCAGGTGGGATAACTGCCTAACTTTGGCACCAGTCTGCCTCCCATTAACATTAATATAGTAAATAACCATTGTATATTGTGTCATTAATTACCCTGAATAATGCAAGTGGTGAGAAAATAAACGATTATTATTAAAAATCAACAAAGTTAATTAGTATCCAAAAAAAACATATTTTTGGTTATATATGATTATCAAAACGCAACTTTTATTATTGTGTTGGTATTATGTAAATAAGCATAGTAGTAACACTAAGTGTGTACATATAGGTAATAAATTAAAACATTTTTAAAAATGCTCTCTGTACAATCGATCTTAATTATATTTTCGGAAGTTGGAAACTTTTCACTACTTTGCACATGATCATAAACAAAATTCCCTCTATTTACCTACCATCCAATTTTGAGTTACGCAGCTTCGCTTGCATAGGTGTATATTCATAGTAATCTAGACACGGTAGCGTGTCAAGCCAAGTTCAAATAACATTAATATAATTACTAACTTAACACAGTGTCACTACTGTGTACGCAATAATCACAAATGCTGATATGAATATGGACATACTCTGTAACCAATGATACCTATAAAAAGTTTAAAAGAGTGACTATCGAGTTTCTTGACGGTTCTTCTCGAAGATTCTCTTTATTCCGAACCCGTGTGATTGAGACATAAACAATAAAATGACAACAATTGACGATTCAAAAGTACCTGTAAGAGATTTGTTTGCATAAAGACATTTTGAGATTTGTTTTTATACCTCTGGGATTTCGAAAAAATTGCGGGTATCATTCTCTGTGTTTTCAAAATGTAATAACTAAATCTAAACCTGCAATTATTTATTTTACATACATATAGCAAATAAAGAGTTACAAGTGCTTTGATATCGTAACCTCTAATTTAAATAGCTATGTTACGCCCTAAATACGAAATTTCATAACTGAAATGTGTGATAACAGTAAATTTAAAGAACTATTAGGCAGCATTACGCAGTACAAATCACTTCCTATTTCGGTCACTAGTAATAACTAAACTATTTCCATGGTCACGACTAGACAAAAATTATTATTTTTATATGGCAAGCCCCTGGTCGTCGTAGGTGACGAAGATCTTCTCGATGGCATTGATGTAGGCGGCTGTTCGCACGTCCAGGCCGAGATTATGCGACTTGGCTATTCGCATTACGCTCTGTCGAAAAAATATAGATTTATAATGGTTGTAACACATTTAATCATCAGCATTATTATGACTGTGCTGCGTTATATTTAACGCAGGGCACAGGACAGTCATGGACTCATGGGAGATTGGCCCGTTCTCGTAACTCGCCTTTTTTTTTTTGGAATCACTTGACTTATCGCTGTTGACCGCAGGTGGCCTTCACAGCTTCACCGGACAATTGGCGAGTCCAGATGGCTCGCAGCACAAAACATTTTGCAACGAGCCTAAGGGCGTGGGACGCGATCCTCGGCTTCGTACGTTGGAAGGGGGGCTAGTAGTCTATTATAAATTTGCAGATGGGTGTAACACAGATTTCCCAATACAGAGATGGGGAAGCGCGTTTTTAAGTGTGACAAATGTAAGCTCAACGAGCATACACTGGTTGCCAGTTTACGCTCTGTGAGACGAGTCAAGACGCACGAATATTAGAAGAAATTACCGTTTTTTCCCAAAATGCCATCCTGTGCAATTGTAACATGCCATCACCGCAATGAATCAGTAAATTTACCAAGAAATATAATAACTTTTCACAGGTATGAACCGAAAAGAAATTGCGACACTGGGACTGCCTATAAACTTGGCAGCTTGTCCAGTCTAATTGTATATTAGGATGTCTGTGGGTGTCACAACTACCATCATAAGATTGTAGCGGGACCGACGGCATATAGTGCCCTCCGAAGTACGGAATCATCTTTATTTTAGTCAATCATGTGATTCAACCTACTATGTCTAATCACGAAGAAATGTCAATTAAAAATTGTCCGAGCCGATTGACGAATACGTATTAACTGTACGTTGTTACAGTCTAAATTTATTCATTGAAATTTTGACCTGAACGCGTCATTAAAATGTACAAAAGCACGAGCACACTACTGTCATTATGATATATAGCGAGCGACGTGATCATGAATGAAAATTCTGCTCACCTGACACGAAGGACACTTTTTGTGTGAGATTGTGCATCAAGTTTGTTTATTATTATAGATAAACATCTAAGTTTATCGAGAAGCGTTTCATTCATTTAATAACAGGATTTATTAGGCGAATATAGTCGTCATCCCGTTTGCTTCGCCACAAAGAACATAGAATTACAATTACTATAAGCTAATCGATTGTACTTCGTTGTGCAGTCAGCGATCTGCTGGCTGACTAGTTTCTCTGGAAACTCTAATGTCCCTAAATATCCTGAGGTGGGCGCTAATGGCTGTGACACAGTTGTAAAATTAATGCAGTCATTACCGGACACACAAAATCATATTGTACTTTGTTAAGTTTCTAAATAAACTATTATTATTAATTCTTACGTCGCAAGCGTTGGTCATGGAGTACTCGAGGCCGGAGTTGACGATGTGTTTCTCGTTGGCGCCCGACATCATGGTCTGGAACAGCGGCGACGGTCTGATCTTCGCGTCCACATTGGACTCCTTCAGCGATTTCTCCACCGATTCTACGGAATTACAAATGGTGATTTCTACTGAATTAATCAATGAACCGGACTCAGGGCAATCATTGCAAGGCTCATTGGTTATGGGTCGTTTAGGCTATAACCCACCACGCGGGCACTATGAGGATTGGACTATCGACTACCACCTTCAAAAAATATTCGGGACTTAAAGAAATAATCTAATAACTAAATAATAATAATTAAATAATTACTTAGGCAATGCCTGACCACAATAGAGCAGAATTGAAGGAGACCAACAACTGATAGACAGTTATTATTCTCCATCAACGCCACACTGCGCCCGACACTAGAGACAACAGATGTTACATCTCTTCTTCCTGGTAATTTCACTTGCTACAGTGCCCTCATCTCGAAACACAAAAGTGCATAACACTCCTTTTTCACGAGACGATATATAGCACTGCGATGGTAGCTACCTAGACAACAGGAAATTTAAAGACATTGGTAATTGGCGGGATTTGAACCAGCACTCTCCAAATCGGAAGTCAACATTCCTCACCAATGAGCCACCGACTCTTTGAATCTCTCTCTTCAACCTATCGCAGTCCACTGCTGGACATAGGTCTCCCCCATTTTGCGCCAGATATCCCGGTCCTCCGCTTTTCTCATCCAGCTCCACCAGCGACCTTCCGCAAGTCGTCGGTCCATCGGCCGGAGGGCGTCTACGCTACGCTTGCCAAGACCGGTCTCCACTCCAGAACTCGTCTGCTCCAACGGCCATCGGTTCTACGACATACGTGACCAGCCCACTGCCACTTCAACTTGCTGATCCGGCGGGCTATGTCAGTAACTTTAGTTCTCTTGCGGATTAAATCATTTCTGATCTTATCCCCAAGAGAGACTCCAAGCATAGCTCGCTCCATTGCGCGTTGAGTGACTCTTTGAATATGTACCATTAAGTCCCAATTTAAGTGCAACTAACCCAACAAAGCGCTGTTGGAGTCCCTCCAAAACTTGATGCTGAGCTTTCCAAAGCTAACGTGGTTGATGTTCTTGAGGAACTCGAAGTAGGAGACGGTGACGCCGCCGCGTTCGCGAGTAGTCGGGAGCACCAGCACCTTGTTCTGGCGAAGGATCAGATCCGCCGCCGGCGTGGTTGGACCGTTCGCGCCTTCTCCAATAATCTATATGTAGGTGCGTATAAAAAAATGCAGCCGGACTCGCTGACAAAAAAGTGTAGCAAAATTCGGCCAGTTTTTATATGGATGACAACAATATTCAGACATTTGGCGCGCATCTGTCTACAGAGCCGAGAAAAAGAACTGAAAAGATCATGCCCTGCGTAGTAAAATGGTGCAAAAACGGAAGTGACCAAAATAAAATAAAACAGGAATTACTTATCGTACCTAGGTGAATGAACAATTCGATTACATAGGTATTTCTAGTTTAAGACATTAAAATCAATAGCAACTATCATTTCATGGACACATTCGCCATGTAGGTACTGGTAGAAGGAGCAGGCCCAAGAAGTGTTGGCTTGACGTCGTAATAAATGACATGCGTGCTAATGGTGTAACAGTTGTGGGTGCTAAAGATCTTGCAAAGTAGAAGAGAAAGTGTCGGAAAGCGGACCCTGGGCTTCGGGATCCAAACTCCGAAAGTAACCGGGAATAACGCTGAGATGACGATGACTTCGTTACAATTTATCGGGATAAACCCTGTATAACAAATTATTACACACAGGGATAGGTATTGAAGAGAGTAAATGTGCAACCAGCACCATTATTCAAATAGTTTTTTTATCTTCTATAGACAGACATTTGACCGCCATCCCGCCCGATGATAAGTGATGAAGCGGCCGAGGATAGATCATGCCCATTACTTCCGAAGTACACAATAAAAGAGAAAAGCTGTTCTGTATCACCTACTGCCAAGGTACAAATGCAGTCTCAATGTTACAAGCTACACGGTGAGAAATGTAAAAGGACCTTGCATCTAAGTTTGGGCGCGTTCTCGTGTGTGATCGCCTTCTCCATGGCGGCCACCACGAGGATGTCGCACTCCTCGAACATCAGCTCGGGCCCCGTCTCCGTGGCTCCAGAGAAACCCTTTGCACTGCCGCGGTTCTTCGACTTGTACTGTTGCAGCTCCTGAACAAGAAAACCACTTGACGTCGGGCATAAGTAGGTCTTCTAATCGAGTAAGTATCCCAGCCCAAGCATAGCAACTTTATTTTCTTTGCTTTAGTTTCCCTTGGAATGATAAATTTTAAAAAAAGGTATGCTCCAAAGAAACTTGGTGCAAATTATAATGGTTCTATCCAATTATAAACTAAAAAAAAATTAGTTTACCGAACTTTTGAAAAGCGTTACATTGACAATCCGTAGGTACTGTCAGTCAAGTCAACACATCACTACGTAGTATAAAATAAACAAAGTCGTTTTTTCTGTCCTATGTATGCTTAAATCTTTAAAACTACGCAGCAGATTTTGATATTCTGTTTTTTTAATAGATAGAGTGATTCAAGAGGAAGGTTTATATGTAAAATAACATCCATTAATTAACGCAGAAATACTAATATTCTTGAGGTTTGCGGCGGTGCCAGCCGGCTTGGGCGGCGTGAGCGCTTCTATTATCAGCATTGCACCTGTGCGAAGCCGCGGCGGGTCGCTAGTTATGTATGAAACATGTCAACCTTAGATATTAAAACTAACCAGTGGGTCGATACCGTCAGGGTTGGTGAGATTACAGTCATACTCGAGCACCCCAATGATTTTCACTCCCTCACTGTGCAGATAGATAGCCGCGTAGCTGCCCACGTTGCCGAAACCTTGAATGATTGCTGTCTTATCCTGTTATATCAATAAATTATTTGATTGAGGCCTACTACTACCGATTCCTTCAGAACAAAGGCCAAAAATTGAGGGGCTCTGAAATATAACTAAAAAATACTGGATTTCTTTTCATCATCATCAGCTCATTATACGTCCCCATCGAAGGGCACGATTCTACCCTTAAAAGATGTATAGGCCCTAGTCGTCCATGCGGGCCCAGTGCGAATTGGCCATACACAGCCCTTGAAATTCATTGCGGGCGTGCGCATTTGCGCATGTTTCTTCACAATGTTTTCCTTTATCGTAAAAGCGTCGTATAAATGTACATATAATTTCGAAACAGACATTCGTACGTGGCGGGATTTGAATCTTCCAGATAGGAAGCAACTTTTATTAACACTTCGATTCTTAGGTCCTAGAAAGTTTTTTACGATACCACTTAATTTTCTTTAAGAAGACATCTCGGTGCATTTATCTATCTCAATCAAATTGTTAGGGCAAAACCAAAGTGCACCTTAAAGCCGGGTTCCACATCGATGAGCCCCATCCAGTCGTGGTTGTGTATGAAGTGGTGTATGGTCATGTAGACGCCGCGGCCGGTCGCCTCCACGCGGCCGTGGATGCCGCCGCCGTTGATCGGCTTGCCCGTCACACACGCCGCGGCGTTCAGGTCGTCAAAGCCTGGTTGTACAATGTTAATTTTGGATCATTTGCATCCATACGACCTATTATTGTACTCATTTTATGGAATGTTTTATCGGAACATCTAATACATTATTACAAAAGTTTTACAAAATAAATGTTAAATAAATTATCGCATTGCATTGAGCAAGTATCTCGTACTCATTAAATCAACACCGCCACATTCCCCCACACCGCACGCTGTGAACCAGCCTCACCCCATTTTTTATTTAAAAAATATGCCTTGTACTCGATTTCAAATATGATCAGCCATATGATCGAATGTCAGCCAACTTAATACCAAATGTATTAAAATGAGATAAGTTCAAAAGAAAAACATAACTGTCATGTGCATTACTTACCGACGGTTTTAATATAAGTGTCAACGATCCAGGACATCTCTCTACCAGAAGTATTGACGTCTGGAGCGGGAACATCAATTCCAGCCCTGCCAGATATATCGAAATGTTATTCACTTAATAACTCTCCCATTAAGCAGATTCATCATCTTCATGCTTACAATAAACCAACAAGATGCACATATTTTTTTCGAACAGACTACTGCTGTTAGCCGCAGATGAATAACAACTTCACCAGGCAATAAAATGATACAAAAAGTGTCCGCGGCAAAATTCTGCCCATCGCGTCGGTTGGACAGAATTATCATTCATAATCGCGTCGCTCATCATATGCCATAATGACATAGTAGTGTGCTCGTGCTTTCGTATTTAACAGCGGTAGTAACTACCTGATTCTTCCATTACAGCTTTTCATTCGTCATCTCACATAGTACTTCTTTCATAGCCATACATTTCCAGCTTTATATTGGTTAGGATTTTGAGCAGTTCCTGTTCTCGTTACTGATACGTACCGGATCACATTTATCCCCAAACATATATTAGTTTACACTGTTTACAAAGTTATCTGTACAAGTCATTATCGTGAGCTTTGAGTCCCACTCTGGGACGCCTTTACGTTAGTTTCGTATTTTTTTAAAGCTATCTGTAGGTTCTGCCAATTACCTGGTGTAGCTGTGATGGTCATCGGCCAAAATTAATGAGTAAAAAAGGCTAAGTTTGAATGGAAATAACCATCAGAAGTTACCAATATAGTTCTTCTTAGCTAATTCCAATGTGTACCGCCTTGTTATTCTTTGGAGTTCTGCAGCTGTGTATTTTTTCGGATTAATCGCTACACCTGAAAAAAGTTTCTTGGGTAACATACCACTGTGGACTTTTGTTGCTACACTAGAGGGGAATCATAACAACGAAATATGTCGTTAACTTTAGCCAAAGAATAAACGTAGGTACGCTTTATATAGAAGACAAAGACAGTAAAGGTACGTAGTACGTATAGGTACGCATAAAGCTGTCCAAATAGGTACAAGTTTTAAAAGAAATAGGAACTACCTAATAACTTGAATTCGATTCATACGGATCTACATATATCTCAATAACTCCTTGTCTGTTACTGCACCTGCAGAAGAAGTCTGACAATCGTTTTTTCTATTGAGTCTCAATTCATCAAAGTTTAGCAAACATGGCCGACTAAGAATTTAATTAGTTAACTTACAGTATCATGAAGACTACGTATCTTACCTCCCTTTGCACCTCCAAAGGGTATGCTGGAACAAGCACATTTGTAGGTCATCAACGCTGCCAAAGCTTTCACTTCTTCAAGGTTGACATCTTCGGAAAATCTGATACCTAAGAGGAAATAAAACTATCAACGTCATCATCATCATGAGCCTATTACGTCCTACTGCAAGGCGCAGGCTTTTACGCTCACCTTGACTAGACAGATAGGCTACTTTTTGTCTCTTTCTAAACCCCTATTTTGCTAAAATGGTGGGTAAAATTTAGTATTTAACATTCCGCATTTTTCAGACTTACCGCATACTGACTATTTGTTACTGGTATGAAATTCGGTATCATCATCATCATCATCAGCTCATTAAACGTCCCCACCGAGGGGCACGAGCCTACCCGTATAGGGTGATTAGGCCTTAATCGTCCACGCGGGCCCAGTGCGGATTGGACGACTTCACACACAACCTTCGAATCTCTTCGCAGGCGTGCATGAAGGTTTCCTCACGATGTTTTCCTTCACCGTAAGAGCGTCGGATAACGTACATATATTTTCGAAAATTCGAAAATACATTGGTACGTGTCGGGATTTGAACCTCAGCCCTCCCGGTAGGAAGGCGACAGTCCACACCACTGAGCCACCGACGCTCTTCGATACGATAAAAATTCGGTATAGGTACACACTATTTGTTAAATACCTGCCTTATTAATTTTGAAATCTGTCCCACCCCAACAAAATAGGGGTTTTAAATTTGGTAAGCCGTCGGTCCCGGCTGCCAGCTTACGACGGTAATATTTAACACCCACCAATCCGTATTGGGCATGCATCGTGGGTGACAACTTAATCCCCCCATAGCTATACTGAGAAGGTCTATGCCACAGACATCCGAATATACAATTAGACTGGACAAGCCGCCAATTTTATAGGCAGTCCTAGTGTCGCAATTTCTTTTCGGTTCTTACCTGTGAAAAGTTATTATATTTCTTGGTAAAATTACTGATTCATTGCGATGATGGCATGTTACAATTGCACAGGATGGCATTTTGGGAAAAAACGGTAATTTCTTCTCATATTCGTGCGTCTTGACTCGTCTCACAGAGCGTAAACTGGCAGCCAGTGTATGCTCGTTGAGCTTACATTTGTCGCACTTAAAAACGCGGCTTGCCCCATCTCCTGTATGGAAATCTGTGGTCTATGCCCAGGGGAGTTACCGCAATCTCTTAAAACAGTATTGTTATAATGATACGTCAACATTTTTGTACCAGAAAAGACAAAGTAATATTATTGTAGCACTGTTTTAAGAGATGGCGGTAATGCGCGGTAAGTAACGATGATGACTTTATATTTACCTCCTTTGCAAGGCAGTCGGTGCACGCTGTGCTGCGAGCGGTACCCGTGCACTATCTCGTACTCGCCGCTCTTGCGCTGCAGCGGAAACTCGAACTGCAGCGAGCTGTTGCATGAACCCATCACCTGTTGCCCACATTAATTGTTAATATGAATCAATATTCGTCGTCGTAATCGTGGTCGTCAAAATATATCATAAGTAGCTATTGCGTACGACATCGTCCGCGTGTAGTCGTTACTGGAATGCTAGATGGCATTTAAGTACTTAGCTAGATTTTCAGAATTGTTAAAAAAAATTAAAGTAAAAATATTCTAAATACCTATTGTAGGTACCTCCAAATGTTCACGTTCAATAACTTCTGAAAGCGACAAAAGTTTCATAATGATCGGTTAAGTAGGTAAGTACCTACTTACCTAGTTTTCGCGTGAAAGTGTAACAAACAAACGGACATTCGCATATATAATATTAGTCAAAGTTAGTTAGTTAATCTGTGTAGGTACTTTAGATTTCAGATTTTATGCTTGAGTAAGTTCTTGTATTCTGCCACAAAAATAAACATTTATTTCGTGCTTCAATAAGGTTCTCAACACGCCATATTACCATACGTACTTCTATACCATATTTAAACTTTTGACTGATCCATTTGTAAATCTCACCTTTAGAATACCAGCAACACGATTCTTCCTCTTCTTCTCACTCATATGAGTGTACTTCTTAAGGTATTCAGCGAGCGACGGTTCCACAATCTTCACGGCGTAGTGATAAAAATACTCCACCATACGGTAAAAACTCGGGTCGGGGTCTGAAGCCACTTTTTGCAAGTGCTCCGGTATCTCATACCCTCGGATACTCGTTCTGATCGGCCCAAGTGCGAGGGTTAACGCCTTACGGATGGCACAACGATTTAATTCCATGAGCAAATACGAAGACTTATATATTTTTTTGTTTTACTGGTATTATGCACTGAGTTATCACGTTTTAATTAATGCTTAAAAAAACTTATCAATATTTTTGACAACAAGGGTATGTTGATGTTGGAATGTCAGATTTGAAATGTCTTTTTATGTTTTAGCAAGGAGGACATATATGGGACATTGATTATGGTCCATGAAACAGTTCCTAATCTGTTTTTTTTCTGCATACTAGCAAACACAAAAATACGAATTATTATACTTATCATCAGCATTAGCTTAAAAAGTCATCTTCCGGCCTCCCCTAATGACTTGAACGCGGACCGATCTCTAGTTCACCTAATGGTGCCCGGCCAATGCTTTGTTCCGTAGTGACCATAATAGACTGAAATGATAGTGAGGACGTATTTTTAAGGTACTATTTAGGGTACCTACCTAATAAAAGTTACATGAGGATGACGTATTTATAAGGTACAAAAAATATTTTTAGGTTTAGGTTACTATACAATAGACAAATATTTATCGGTTCAGGATGTGTGGTCTTGCACATAGTGCTCCAGTTACAAAATCTTTGTAATACATTATTGTCAAGTTACGTGTATGTAAATAACAAAACTCTGTAACCAATGATATAAAAAGTTTAAAAGGGTGATGTCCTACTTTTTTCGAACACCGCACCGGTTCGATGCTACTTATTCTGGACACCGGTAGTCATAAAAAATATAATGATAATAATTGACGATTCAAAAGTATCTGTTAAAGATTTATTTGAATAAAGATATTTTAGTTTTAGTTATCATTCAAATGATATAAGTCGTCGTGGAACTGGTGATTTCTCAACATTTATGTCATACATTATTATTCTTTATTTCACAGATAACAATGATCCATTTTTGGTTAGTAACAAAAGTGGACATATTTTTAATATGTTAGTAGCACCAATATGAGTAAAAAAATTATTATTAATATAAAATATAATTAACAATTAATTTAATTTATAAAATAAAATTATGTATTTTCATGATTCAGAATGCGATTTATACAAATAGAAATAAAACACCCAATTCTATTCAACATTTTATTATATAAAAAATAAATTATTTGTCCAATCTACAGATAGGGTTGTTCTGCACCATGCAGGTCCACCTTAGGCCAACGAGGTCCCTGATATTGTTGAGCCCGTACTTGATCATAGTAGGCCGTTCCAAAGACAGGCCCCACGCGATCACGTTCACGTCTTCGGGCAAACCCATCGGCAGCAACATCTCTGGTCGGAACACACCCGAGTTGCCTATTTCTATCCATTTTCCGAGCCCTGGAAGTGTATAAATAAATAAAATTAATATTCATAATTTTTTTTAAGGTCGAATCGCTCAAGAGTTATCTCCGGAAGCAACTGATTCCACAATTTCGTTGTCCGTCGTAAAACTTTTATATGTTACAAAGTGTAC
>PQWD01002765.1:0-89631 GCA_019425675.1 Leucinodes orbonalis | reverse complement strand
AATCATTTCTTACATTGTCAGGCAGATTGTCTATGCCCTTTTTGATCTCATTGAGGTGGTCTTGAACTGTGTCTTTGATGCTATCTACCTTCTTTTTCACAAGTGGTGCTCCGCCAGATTTGTCAATTAATATCCATCCTGATGACATTGCTTTGCTGAAGCCTACTTTTGCATTAGGTACTGTCTGGAAAGAATAAAAATTTGTGATTCAATGCCTAACAAAATTATGGGTATTAATTGAAAAACACTTTGGGCACCAGACATAGAAAGATTTTTTATTGAGTCTAGACTGTCAAGGCATTCAAAGGGTTTAAAATATTGATTTCTGTTGTAGTTATTTATAATTTTATTGAACACCCCAGTAAATTGATTAAGCATTGATAATTATTAACTATCCTTAGTTTTTCAAACTTGTTGTTGAATAAAAAACTTACTTTCATTAGTTCTGTTTGTGGCGCACCGTTATCAGGCACGCTGTGGTATAACACAGCTTCATGGCTGCCTTTCTCTGCCACCAGCTCCCTTCCCCTGTCAACTCCCATCGTGTACTCTTTGCAGCTTCCGAAGAAACCATCTCCAGAGCTTCCAAGCTCTTTACTGCACCAACTATTTTCTGATGCTCTTCATTGAACTCGCTAGCTAATTTCAAAGTGTCCACTTTTTCACATTTGTCTAAATAATGCAAAATTCTTTCATTTAACTCCATTTTTACAGATAATTGTTATGATTCTTAGTAAGAATTTAAGGTTAGAAATTTAGATGACACGGCACTGACAGCTGCTGACTAATATGACATTATGACATTGACACTACTGACAGCAAGCAAAGACGTCCAAAAACCTAGATGCATCGGGTAGAAAATATTTCTTGAATTATATAAAAAAAATCACTTGGATTACTATTGCGCAGAGATTTCTATGTAAAATGCATTACTCTTCACTAACAGCATTATTGCGCGTGAATAAGAATAACTTACATGCGCATAATATTATGTTCGTTGACTTGACAGTGCTTGGTTGTATCGTATAATATTGTGACGCGCGATGTTTGAATTTGAAATTAATATATCGACCGCATGACTCAAACAAAAGCTAAGTATTGAATTGATACACTTGGCGTCGCGCCGTATTTTAAGTTACGCAGCAGTAGGCATTTTGAATTAAAATTTAGTAGAAATACATACCTAAGTACCTTATTTTTTTTGCTGAACGTAAGTTTAAATTGTCGTGTTTTATTAATTAATTATAATATCACAGTATTGGTGACTCTATAAATATTTTTTGTAATGTACAAAAAAAGAAAAAGATATTGTAATTTTTATAATTTTACTAAAAACTAAGAGCCTACCTACCTACTAGCTGCTAGATAAAAAAAGTACTTTCATCACAGAGACTTTCTTCAAAAGCTTTATATATAAAATTCTAAAAGTTCAAAAAGTGCGTTTACAATTTTCTTAAATAATTACAATACAGATGTCGAGGTACGACATAGTGATATTCGGAGCTACCGGCTTTACGGGTAAACGGGCTGTGGAGGAGTTAGCCAGAGGTGGTGGGGACTATGTGGGCCTGACTTGGGCGGTAGCCGGCAGGAATCCGGCGAAGCTTCAAGAGCTTTTGGCTGAAGTGTCCAAAAAAACTGGTTAGTGCCTCGGAAAGTTCTTGACAAGACAAGTTTTTTTATAATCACTGATAATAATATAATTATAATGGACGATCTATCGGTGTTAAATTGAGAAATGACCTCATCGACTTTTACGATAGACTTTCGTTTCGATTTAAATAGGTCAGTTTATATAGTTTTAGTGTCTAGGTACTTTAATCGCTGTCTGATACTAGCAATGTTGTTTTAATTGATGCTTTTAGGAGAGTAATCGGTTCTCGAAACTGATACAATTAAAAAATATCGCTTCCTTATCAGGCTGTACATTAAGTCTTTTAACTAGGTAAAGAGTTATCTTTGTAGGTATTTAACTTTGCGTGTCTTTATAAAAGCAGGGTTAATTGATTAATCAAGATCATAATAGCCTAATATGTCCACTGCTGAATGAAGGACTCCCATACGTACCGATTTCTAGCAGCCAGTAATCATCTGCAACCCGCCACCTTAACCAGGTCATCGGTCCATCTAGTTGGGGGTCAGCTTACGCTTTTCTCATCCACGTAAAGAAAAAGTAGCGTAAGCCAGTCGATAACTTGATTGTTAACTAAATATCGTCGATAACTTGACTGTAGGTAAGTACTTACTGCCTTTTATGTTTTTTATTTGTCCTTAAGTTAAGCTTCGTAATCTGTGTTATGGGACTTGTGGGTTAATATAGTAGTAGTACAGAAACAATATCCACTGGTAGACTAAGGCTTTCCTAATGATATTGAACATTAAGGGTTTGGGACCAAACCCATCGTGCTGGTTCAGTGCGTGGCACGAAACCAGGAGTTATTCCTGAATATGAATGGTTATGGAAATTCTCCAAATAAAAACCTAATGAGCCACCATCATTGGTGCGAAGTGTCACTTTCCGATCTGGAGGGTGCAGGTCCAAATCCCTCAATGTCTTTGCGAATTTTCTTAATCATAAGTATGTACGATTATCCGACGCTCTCACAGTGAATGAAAACATCGTGAGGAAGCTGCGTACGCCTGCGAAGAGATTCAAAGGTTGTCCGTGAAGTCGTCTCATCCGCACTGGGCCTGCGTGGACGACTAAAGCCTATTCACCTTTTACTGGTAGGCTCGTGCCCTATAATCAATATTTATTACTGTAGCCAAACTGTACTTAATTGATACAATCTACTTAATTCAAAATAATTCTTCAATCTAATTTATAGACTAAGTATAGACTTTGGTCACATTGTAATACACTATCAAGTGCAATTCAAAACAATTTTCTTAATGAGCTTATACAGGCTGAGATAAAGAATTACTATGATAGGTATAATTACGGAAACAAATACGTACGTACTGTCTCATATTTTTCTATAGACGAATACATATCTAATTAGCTTGCATCATCATTAGCTATGCTTTGTAATAACAGACACTAATACCTACCCTATGCAAAATAGCTCGTGTACCGATCCCATACATTTTTGTTTAAATTACATGATTTGCTTAGTTCTCTCACGAAAAACACATTTTTTATTGAATCCCTGAGAAAAACCCCAAAACCAAGTTTACTAATGCGAAAACAACACGATGATGCGGAAGCAATGACAACTTCCGCCAACAATGTGTGATGATAACTTACGCCATAGATTTCTAAGAAAATAAAATGCCTAGCCTTCAAATTATTTAAAAACATGCATATTACATAATCTAACACGATTGTTATACCTTTATATACGTATAAACTTACTGATAGAATTTAAAAAAGTAACACCAGCAATGAGTATCTACCTACATTCCCACAGCACCGTCTAGCCCGAGAGCTTCTGATAGGAGTGCTTAACAACGGATACAATTTTTTTATAAATACATATACATAGAAATGTTCAGATCAAGACGAACATATAATTGTTGTACGTAAATATTTGCACTACCCGGGGATCAAACTCAGAACGATTCATATAGTAGTCAACCTCACAACTATTAAATCACATGGATGACAAAATAATTATATGTTACTTTTTAGGTAGGTAGGTAGGTACTAATAGTAGGTAGGTAATAGGTAGGTACTATTTTGTTACCATGTATAATAAACAGATGCACTAAATTGTAAGTATGATGCCAAAAGATAATTATATTTTAGGATTTTTTTTATATATTCGCTCAACAAAGATGATGTTGTACAAACATACCATACAGTATTAAGTTTGACCTTTCGTCTCATACAGTTTGTAATAAAGGTCATTTTAGGACAAAACCTCAATTTAAAAATAAGTGTTTTTACGATTACATTTCCATACCTATATTTACCTACTTTACTTACATTATGATAACAGGCATTATTGTAACTCTGCATTCTTCTCTATTAACGCCTGAACAGAACAGGTTATCAAGTTTAAATCCAAATGGTAGGATTTTTTTTTCTAACACTTATTATACCTATGTCACTACAGACTAACTAACGACCAAATTAAACTCGTGCCCTCCGCTGCAAGAAAACGCCATCCCTGCCGTTTAATCGGGAGATGTTTTGAAAACTGGACAAATAAAAGTTCAGTTATTTTATAGTACTTTTTATATAACGAAGTGAACAGGATGGTAAAGACGCTCACCTGATGGTAATAGATACGCCTGACCATGACAAAACAGCATTAAAGGAGACCTACAACTGCTAAACAGTTATTATTCTCCATCAAAGGCGCACTGCGTCCGTCACCCGAGACGC
This sequence comes from Leucinodes orbonalis, assembly GCA_019425675.1. NCBI lineage: Eukaryota > Metazoa > Arthropoda > Insecta > Lepidoptera > Crambidae > Leucinodes > Leucinodes orbonalis. The sequence continues at coordinate 85,301 of PQWD01002765.1, read as the reverse complement.
TATTACAGATGCTTGGTCTCTTATTATACCCAGTAATTTCACAAGTATTTTAAATAGTGTTTTTCACTAACTGTCACTAGTGTCGAAAAGCTTCGTCTGGCTCTGTTCCCCTAGTTTAGTAACAATAAGGCGTCGCTTTAAAATCAATATTATCTGACCTTGACGACCTAGTACTTAAGCCCAGTAAGCACCCGACCTACTATTACCCTAAATCTAGATTACCCTTACAAAGTTGATCAATAAAATATTCCGACCTTGGTTAGTTTTCCATTATACTTACGAGTTACGCATTTGCTAGTTATCCTGCCTTATGTGAGTCATAGTAAAGCTACCATGTTTAGGCACAAAATATGCAGAAACATAAATATTATACACTTACATAAATACAGCACTATATAGCCCTATTCAAAGCAATTGTGTGTATTTTGGACAGCTACGGATAATCATATTCTTTTTAAATACATCATTAGTTCGTTATACGAGTGCCTTTACCGAGGGGCACAAGCCCACCCGCGAAGGATGCCTTATTAACGGTACAATTAAATTATTACTAAAACATCTGAGGCTTCAGCTCTAACCCAGTCACAGGTAATTCTAAAATCTTTTGTGCGTTTACTATTTATTTAATTCACGTGCTGGTCGACCTGCGCAAAGTCACTCGGACACGCAACCGCATCATTGTTTCAAGTTCAATGATATACATAATTACGGTACTCATCTTGATTTGTTGTTTTATACGCGGAAAATATGAACACATCTATTAGGTGCCTAACCTACTCATAAATAGTTAAATACTCTCTACAAACGATCGCACTCCGCTGCTTGACATAGGTCTCGCCAATTCTGCGCCAGATAATCTGGTCCTCCACTTTTCTCATCCTGTCTCCACCAGCGACCTTTCGCAAGTCGTCGATCCATCGGGTCGGAGGACGTCCTACGCTACGCTTGCCAAGACGCGGTCTCCACTCCAGAACTCGTCTGCTCCAACGGCCATCGATTCAGCGACATACGTGACCAGCCCACTGCCACTTCAACTTGCTGATCCGGCGGGCTATGTTGTTAACTTTAGTTCTCTTACGGATTAAACATTTCTGATATTATCCCTAAGAGAATCCGAGCATACTCGTAGCTCGCTCCAGAACACAGGCTTTAGATTGCCAGGTCGCGATTTCTGCTCCATACAGATCTCGTCTGCTACAATGGATAGTAAATCTTTTTCTATAATCATCCTTGTACCTATAATGTTTATTAAAAATATTCGACCTCGGATGTTAAGAGTCCAAAATAGTGAAACCGGTTTTGCGTTCGCTATGGAAGACGTCGATGTTTTTTAATCGGTGTTTCTGCATTCCGTCTACATAATTCAACTTGGGTTGCTCAATTATAATAATCTGTATGTTTCTGTAATTAAGATACTTTTACTTAACTTTTCTAGTCAGGTAATATTTGTTCAGTTTTAAATTTAAAAAGCTGAGATTTTTTTTGTTACTATTCCTATTTTCGGTTTAAAATAACTATACCTACCATAGGGTCCACAGGAGTCCCCCCATTATGCCCAACTAATTGTCTCACGAAAATTTTATAATTACAATGCCCTCTTTAGATCGCTGCTTGTAAATATTCGTATACGTATACCAATAGGTACATACAAACATATGACTTCATTCTCACAAATATTGTCCGGGGATCGTATCAACGGCGGATACAGGGGGAGGGTCATGGGGGTCATGACCCCCCCCTAGCTATTTTAAATACTATACTAACGAACATTAACAAAATACCTTCTTCTTCTCTTCAACCTATCGCAGTCCACAGCTGGACATAGGTCTCCCCTATTTTGCGCCAGACATCCCGGTCTACGGGCATTTACCCCCCATGAGCAGCGCCAACAAAATACCTTATAAGTTCTTAACTTGACTACTACTATATGACCCCCTGCTGGCGCCTAACCTGGATCCGTCCTTGGATCGTATCCCGTAACATTTCGTGTAGTAGCCGCGACGACTCAACTATAACACCCCATGGGGAGTCACTTGTGAATCTTGTGATTGTATTATAAAAGTCAATTCAATACTTAACAAATTCTAGAATTTAACAACTTACTCGTAAGAAGTACTTGCTCGTACTCTCCCCATGACTGTGCTGTGCGAGAAGGCCTGTGCCCTGCAGTAGGCTGTAGGTTGATGATGACTCGTAAGAAATTAATGACGTTGATGATATTCCAGGAGCAGATATCACCAAAGTGGGAATAATAACAGCAGATGTGGGGGACCCTCCATCGCTAAACGCCATGTGTGCTCAAGCGCGCGTGGTGGCCAACTACTGCGGTCCGTACCAGCACTTCGGCGAGCCTGTTGTCCGGGCTGCTATACAAAATGGCGCCCACCACTTGGATGTCAGCGGTGAACCTTTGGTAAGTATACCAAGGCATCAGACAGAATACCACCGCTGCCGTGGTACTTCTTCTTATCGAGTAGATATGGATTCAAAAGCTAAATATGATAATGCGACCAATATTGGGCCAATTGTTTGCCCCTTCATTGGCCATTCAGAGGTCTCAAAAACCACACGAAGATGAACAGTTCGGGCGAGACAGTAGGTGTTTCATTGCCTGGGGGGCACCACAGACACACAGACTGCTTTTGGAATAAGTACCCTAATATCTTACTCGATTTAAGAGCTTTGGTGGCTCAATGGTCTGGGCTGTTACCTTCCTACCGGGAGGGCGCAGAATCGAATCCTGCCACGTACCAATGTGGTTTCGAATTTTCGAAATTATATGTACGTTATCCGACGCTCTTACGGTGCAGGAAAACATCGTGAGGAATCGTGCGCACGCCTGCGAAGAGATTCAAAGGTTGTGCTTGAAGTCGGCCATCCGCACTGGGCCCGCATGGACAACTAAGGCCTATATACCCCCTTTCGTTAGGCTCGTGCCCCTCGGTGAGGACGATTAATAAGCTGATGATGATATCCCGATTTTCACGGCACCGGTCAACACCTTCCAACACAGTCTATTCAGAGTTTTCCAGACCGCCCAGGGCAATTACCACCCGGAGGCCTTACGTACAACACTGGCTCAGCAACCCAATGTGGATATTGGCCTCCGACACAAGATTTCGCCACCCCGATCTATGCTCCCTCTCGACTACGTTCCACCTATATTAGCGATGACCCACAGAGCGCTACGACGAGCCAGATACGCTCTCTTCACCTTTCCGACTCCATTCTAACGACGTGCCGTGCCGACTTATCACAATACAATTTAAGAATGCTTAATGTGGAACGGCAGCTTATGCTAATATTGATAGCAGTACAATTAAGATTTCAGAGTTATTATTTCTATTTCCAGTTCATTGAGAGTATGCAACTAAAGTACGACGCAGAGGCTCGCGACGCGGGTGTATTCGTGATTAGTGCGTGCGGCTTTGACAGCGTGCCCAACGATATGGGCGTCGTGTTCCTCGAGCAGAAGTTCCAAGGTCAGAGATATGATTCCAGGATTCAGTAATTTCTCTGCCTTCCTCACTTTAAGACGGACGATAGTAACTTTAAAGGCATAAGCCCTCAATCTGCTCGAAGAACCTCCAAGTCTTGGACAGTGTAAGGCTGAAAAATACAAAGATCTTAAAGTAAATTATGCCTGAAGTTTTTCTAGGATTCCGTGACTTCCTGGCATTCTTAACTTTCGACAAAAAAAAAATTAATACGACGGTCAGTTAGTTCACCTGGCGGTTAGTAATACGCCTGACCATGACAGATAAAGTATTAAAGGAAATCAATAACAATAGGTAGTCATTATCTTCCGTCAACACTGCCGTGCGCTCTTCACCCGAGACGACAGATGTAAGGCCCCTTTAACCCGGTAATTTTACTAGTTACAGTGCCCTCATCTCGAAACAGAATTGTAAAGTCTATCGCCTAGTACAATGTAATGTTATTTAATTGCCCTAACTTAAATACTTATTATTATTTAAAGGTACTCTGAATTCGGTGGAGTCTTTCCTGAACATTGCAGTATCGCCCCAATACGAACATCTGGCAAAGGAGAAAGGCATCCTGAACACTGGAACATGGGAATCCTTTGTTTATGCGTAAGTGAATGTAGTACATTTCTTGACTTGGTGTCTCGCCAGATTCCAAATAAATAAAATAAATAAATATCCACTGAAATTCACACAGCGCCATCTAGCCCCATAATAAGCGTGAAGCCTGTATTATGGGTACTAAACAACGGATAAACATACATACTTATATTTTTTTCTAATACATACATATTATACATAGAAAATACCCAGACCATTACAAACAGATTCATGTTCATGCACACAAATGTTTGTACTACCCGGGGATCGAACCCGGAACCCTTGGTGTTGCAGTCGACCTCTCAACCGCTACACCAAATGGGTCGTCCAAAAGCTCCATGCTTTGCTTGGATATATTGCAGTAGTAAAGTGCGACAATTCGATTTCAATGGTAGATTATATTACGCTATATTAATAGATACAGCTTGAAAACTGCACACGATTATGAACTTTATAATGAAAGTTCTGGATGGGCCCTGGTATAATTTAAAATAACCCTATCATGTTTCCTCTTTATGTCTTTACATCAGGGTTGAAAGTGTCGAAATGCCGAAGTCCAAAACGCTGTGACATTCTATATAGGTACGGTGTATATGTACTACCTGCAGTAATTTGTCTTCTATGTATGTACTACATGGAATGCAAATTAAAGAAGAACACAGTAGAGGTTTTTCTATAGTTAACTGTACGACTGAACTTTGAACAAACTCTCTTCCGCTTGGATTGAATCTTCGACCGCAGAATCAAACAGCTAGTTTTAGCGCTAAGCAACTACTGGACAAAGCGGAAGAGAAGTGAATGTTCAACTGAAATGTTAGATGAAACCGTGTATCTGTTATGTTTCAGAGTAGTTCATCAAAAAGAGTTAGCCGAAGTCAGGAAGCAGCTGTTCAAAGAGCCCATGCCGGTAATGAAGCCTGTGGTAAAGCAGCGGTAAGATTCCGAAATAACTGTAGGATCCACAGACATCCGAATATACAATTAGACTGGACAAGCCGCCAAGTTTATAGGCAGTCCCAGTGTCGCAATTTCTTTTCGGTTCTTACCTGTGAAAAGTTATTATATTTCTTGGTAAATTTACTGATTCATTGCGATGATGGCATGTTACAATTGCACAGGATGGCACTCGTCTCACAGAGCGTAAACTGGCAGCCAGTGTATGCTCATTGGGCTTACATTTGTCGCACTTAAAAACGCGGCTTGCCCCATCTCCTGTATTGGGAAATCTGTGATAGGATCAATGCCTTTTTTTTGCTTTACCGGCGCATAAAATTGTATTTTAGATTTTCTTTGAATTTATTATTTTGTTTTAAATATTAATTTATTGATTTATAACTAAATTTTAATATTATTTAATTGTCTTATTCATGTCATTTATTATTATTATATTAAAAAGGAAAAATGTAATTCATTTTGTAATCTTAACTTTATATTAGTGGTACTGTTTTATTTTTTATTCCCGAGTACATGCCATTGTAGTCACCTTTCTCCGCGCAAGACTGAATACCCTGGCAAAGATTACGCCAATAGGAATTGGCAAAGAATCGAGCGCTGCGTTGCAACGCAGCTTTAGCCCTGCAGAGCTCTTTGAGTGCATTCGGCATGGGTTGAAACGGTAATCAAGATAGTTGACGCTTCGCATCAAGGAGGGCTGGAATTCGTCAATGTTCTCAGTGAAACCAATCCCGAAATTTAGTTTTCTGATGGCCGAAAGTCTGCCTGCAGTATCGGTGAGACACCCTTAATCTTACTCCACTCTCCTCAAGACAAGTTTTGGACCTATTCATAAAAAACCCGCTCTACTTAAAGATGCAAATGGAGTTATAATAACGGATAATCGTCTCCAGCTTCAGCGTTGGGTGGAGCATTACTCCAGTCTTTATTCGCACGCAACTAATATCCTACCCGAAGCTTTAGCAGATATTTCAGGACTGGACGTTGCAACAGAATTGGATACTCCACCAACACTTGCAGAGTTTCGAGTTGCAGTTACTCAAATGAAAACCAGAAAGAGTCCGGGCGGTGACTGCATCTACCCTGAAATCGTGAAGCTCGACTGTGTTTCACCGATGCTGTATAACTTTTTGATAAAATGCTGGAATGCAGGCACTGTACCTCATGATATGCGTGACGCTAGTATTGTCACTTTATACAAAGGGAAGGGAGATCGTGGGGATTGTAACAGTTACCGCGGAATTTCTCTACTAAGCATTGTCGGAAAACTCTTTGCGAGAGTAGTCCTTAACAAATTACAATTTGGCGAACCGCGTGTATCCAGAAAGCCAGTGTGGATTTCGTCCCAACAGGTCAACGACTGATATGTTATTCTCACTTCGTCAGTTACAAGAAAAGTGTAGAGAACAGAATACACCACTTTTCATAGCATTTGTGGATCTGAACAAGGCGTTTGATACCGTAAGTCGACAGGGACTCTATAGGTCGCTGGAACTTATTGGATGCCCTCCGAAACTTCTAAGCATCATAAAGTCTTTTCACGCAGATATGAAAGGAAGTATCATTTTTGACGGTCACATGTCAGACCCCTTCTATGTTCGTCACGGCGTCAGACAAGGTTGCGTGCTTGCTCCGACTTTGTTTGGCATATTTTTCTCCTTGCTTTTGGATAGGGCATTTGGTCATGATCAACAAGGTATCCATTTGCATACACGTTCTGATGGAAGACTGTTTAATCTCTCGCTGCTAAGATCTAAGCGCCATCGTTCGGATCTCTTTTTAAATAACCTTTTATACGCAGACGATGCTGCCTTTGTAGCCGACTCAAATCAAGAGCTCCAAGCTATGATTGACCAATTCGCACGTGCATGTGAGTTGTTTTCAATGAATATTAACGCCAAGAAGACCGTTGTGTTAGCACAGGGCGTTACAGAGCCCCCGTCCATATTTTTGGGTGGTATGCCCCTCGAGGTCGTGGACAAGTTTGTGTATTTGGGATCGGCTGTGTCGAACAATCTCTCGCTCGATGTAGAGATCGATATTCGTATCGGCAAGGCAGCCACGATGTTTGGAAGACTGCGTGAAAGAGTATGGGACAACAAGTACCTAACTGCTAAGACGAAAGTTCTTGTCTATCAGACGTGTATCCTCAGCATATTACTTTACGGAGCTGAAACATGGACCTCCTACGCAAAGCAAGAAAGACGTCTTAACACTTTCCATATGCGTTGCCTCCGTAATATCCTCGGTATCTCATGGTCAGACAAGGTCACCAACGAGCGTGTTCTCGTGACTGCCAATTTATGTAGTGTCACTGCCATGCTCAAACAGAAGCGACTAAAGTGGTTGGGCCACGTACACCGAATGGAACCATCTCGTTTGCCCAGACAAATACTGCTCGGTGTTATCGCTGACGCCAAAAGAACTGTTGGGCGGCCCCTTCTCCGCTTTAAAGACTGTGTCAAGCGCGATATGACCGCGTTTGATATTGATCCCATGGGCTGGGAAGAACTGGCCGAAGACAGGTCAAAGTGGAGAAAATCCCTTAAGGACGGGCAGAAATGCCACGATCAAGCTTGGTTCGGGAAGCTGGCAAATAAAAGGACAAAAAGACACCACAATGCCGAAAATCCATCTGTGACACACACATATTTGCCAAATGTGATCGTGTGTGTCGTTCCCGAATCGGCTTATATAGTCACGAAAAGAGGTGTCTTTCGTAGACAATGTTTAGATCGTCTGCAACAGACGTAAAGGCCAATTATATTATTTTTTATTGTAATTTGATTATTGGTCCATGTTATGTTGACTAAATAAATAATTATTAATTATGTAGTCTCTGTGAGGAGTTCACGGTTCATAGACCGGTCATTTGAAGCTTGCGTAGGAACATGGCCCAACACGTAGAGGCTTTGTGAGACTAAATAATGATTGTGATGTGTACACCGAGCGCCGCTCGCTCTGCCTGCACTATGGAGTACACACAGAGCGAGCACCCGCTTGGTACAAGGACTATTGCAAATATGGAGAAAAAAAAATAAATTAGGGCTATGGATAGGGTAATTCCTGTCTAGTTCTGGCTATTGATTGAGACAGCGGGGCGCCTGCCAAATCAAATGTCTCAATCTTGAAAATTAAGGCAGACGGTGACTGGCCACCTGCTAGATGGGCATCCACTATGCGGCGTAATGCCTGGGACGCAACACCGTCGCAGGCGGCTAGGGGTGTCGAGAGGTGTACACCGCTTTCTGCGCAGACAAACTACACCAACTCGCGACTTATGCATCTTTCACTTCCACCCCTCGAGCATGTAGCTCTTGCACCCCCACTCTGGACAGCCAATGAAGGCAAGCCAGAGGTGAGAGTCCTGAGTGGGTGGGCACTCTGGAGGCCGGAGACGGTCAGTGTGCACGGTCGGGGCCGTCGGGTCCGTGGTGTCGCTACGCACCAACAGCTCGCCACAAGCTGCCCTGCGGTGACTGACTGCGCTGGTGAAACTCACCAGCGGGCGATGGGGTCGTCACGTCCCTACGCGCTTATTATTATTTTCATCTCCTTCTTTGAATAGAGCCGTGGTCAGTGTGGTCTTACACATCAATAATTGAAAATTCGCTCAATTAATTAATGAGCTTTTCTCGATCTGTAAAGGCACTGATTTCCAGTTATTAACTGAAACACTTTAAATACTATATTTGTAATTTTAAAAACCATTAACAAAGACCAAAGTGATACGACGTCCTCATATAAAACCAGCGTGAAACATCGCGCGCGTTGTTTCATCGAGTGAGTTACTGAGGCCTAACACTCCATTACATTATGTAATTAATTATTTGGGATGAATTGTCATTAATTGTCATAAGTAATACATTGTCACATTTAGGGTAATGAATGTCATTATTACAACAAAAACAGTCAGATAACCGAATTTCCAGTGTGATCCCGCACAAGCGGTTAGACCGGTGGATACTACCGTTCCCGGGGGCTGACGACGCCGTAGTGGACCGCACAACTCGGAGCCGAGGTCGTCCGCTACAGTTCATCTCGTACGGCGCTGCGATTTCATTTTCCACGATACTGAAGCTCACGCTCATGGCTACGATGGTGTTCGTGTTCTCCACATTGAAGTGTACTAGGAACTGGCTGTTGAAGTTCCCGAGGTTCTTTTCTAGAGGACTCGTGGCCAAGGACGGACCGCCGCAGGAGGTAGGTATTGTTTTTTTTACTCCACTTCTCTGTCTTTGACGACCCATCTGATGTGGTTGAGACGTTGGATATCACACCCGGGTTCCGGGTTCGATCCCCGACAAATACAGACATTTATGTGCATGAACGAACATGTCTGTTTGTATCGGTATGGGTGTTTTCTATGCATACTATGTATGTATTTACAAAGTATATGAGTGTTTATCCGTTGTTTATTATTATATATTACAGGCTAATGCTTAGTTTGGGTCTAGACGGCGCTGTGGCAATATCTGTGGACATTTACCTATTTTATTTATGGTGTTATTTGCATTCTGATAAAATGCGGTTCTTCAGAAGGACTCTTGTGGCTTAACGACGAACTTCTGCGGAAGGTATCATTGACGTTGAGTGATATATCTGGTGTTGTCTCAATGTAGGGCACATGTCCACCCACATAGCCGGGGTACAAAGAGTTTTGGCCGTATCCCGTAGACCTATTGCGGATTGAGATTTTATCATAAGAACTACCTACACAATTCTTGTCGAAACATGTGTTCAAGTAGTTAACAAGTCATCCTGTGCGCATCAATGTATGTGTATAATAGTCGGGTGTTTTTTATGCATAATATGTATATATTTACTAAAAAGTATGTAGGAGCATATTATGCTTTTTTTGATAAGTTCCCATAGTTCCTACAAGCTCCTTGCCGAGTTTGAGGTTAGATGGTGCTGAGTTCCTAATTTTTAATTTGTTTTTAGAATTCCATAGATTATCTGGTCAATTAAAGCCACATAATTTGAAAGCATAATGAGGCCGAAGCTAACAGTTCTGTAGCCCTTTTTTCGACTCTTTATTGTTTGTATGAGATACTCCGTGGCGGATAACTCCTTAGATATATATCAGATATGAGATCTTTTGTTCATATCTCTAAAGATTTTTATTTTGAATTTTTGACAATTCTCCAGGTGATAGAAAACACTAAGTTCACAGTCGACCTGATTGGCACGGGATGGGAACATGGCGAAAACGTGGATGCCGTCCCACCGAAGAAAGTTTTACACGCCAGTGAGCTCTTAGCATTAAGGTACAGATAGGTCATCATCATCAGCTTATAACGACCCACTGCAGGTCACAGGCCTTCCCGCACAGCAAGGCCGTGGTAAGATTGGCCCAATGATTGGTGGGTGTCAAAGACTACCATCCTAAATATGTAGTCAAAGTCAAAGTCAAAATTCTTTATTCAAATTAAGCTTACAAAAAGCACTTGTGAACGTCAAAAGAATACAAAAATAAATTGAAAATACCAAAGTAAAATGGGGCGTCGGTGGCTCAGTGGTGTGGACTGTCGCCTTCCTACCGGGAGGGCTGAGGTTCAAATCCCGACACGTACCAATGTATTTTCGTATTTTCGAAAAATATATGTACGTTATCCGACGCTCTTAGGTGAAGGAAAACATCGTGAGGAAACCTTCATGCATGCCTGCGAAGAGATTCGAAGGTTGTGTGTGAAGTCGTCCAATCCGCACTGGGCCCGCGTGACGTCTAAGCCTAATCACCTATACGGGTAGGCTCGTGCCCTCGGTGGGGACGTTAATGAGCTGATGATGATGATGATGAAAGTAAATGTGGCCGGACGGAGGGCTAACGTAGTACGTACAAGCTCAAGCTGGTTATTCTGCATGAATGTGCTCACCAAACTGGGAAAATCGCACAAATGACATTTAAATTGCGGTCTTCCCGAGGGATTCGAGTGCACACCTCCTGGATCAAGCATGTAAACCAAACCAAAAAGTTCCAATTATCTCCCTGGCCTTACATTCTGTCAACGTGCTCACAAACGGGGGAAAAGCTCACAAAGTGACGTTCAAATTGCAGTCTCCCCGAGGGCTTCGAACCCACACTTCCTGGATCAGCGGGGACGTGTGGTGACGGAAGCGTGAAAACGACCGGTGGTGAACGAATGTATTCATTCATTAATGGTGGCTTGGGGCAAAAAGAAAGTACAGTTAGCGTCGTCATCATCATCAACCCAATGGCCCACTGCAGGGCACAGCAACCACCACGCAGTCCCAATGTATCCACATTCTGGTATCGAGGTTCTCTGTTTAAGCCCATCTGGTGTAATGGTTGAAACGTCGGCTGTTACACCAAGGGTTCCGGGTTCGATCCCCGGGCAGTACAAACGTTTGTGTGCATGAGAACATGTCTGTTGTATCGGTCTAGGTGTTTTCTATGTATATATTTACAAAAAAATATATATAAGTAGGTATGTATTTCCGTTATATAGTACCCATACTACATGCTTCACGCTTAATTTGGGGCTAGATGGCGCTGTGGAATGTTAGATAGATAGATATGATTCTTTATTGCACACCAAAAAAAAGATACATATTTAACAATAAAATGTTAGTGGATTTTTATTATTATTTATTAAGCCTAATCTTTAACTGCTATATTTAACCCTTCTGCCAAGCGTGTATATTATGGAATAGCCTTTTCATCGTAAAAGAGGCCTTGAGTCTACCAAGTAGAGTATCAAGACACACTAAAAACTCAATTATATGTCAAACTTAGGTATCGGGAATGAATCCAGCGTATTCTTTCACGGCTATGGCGCTGCTACAAGCAGCGGTTTCTATTATCCTGGAGCGAGAGAAAATGCCGACGTCGTGAGTATAACAACTGTAGTGATTTGAAGTGTTTTTTTTATGACAAAGTGCACGGAACGGTTATTTCGCTTACCTGGTGGTAAGTGATACGTCTGACTGTGACAGATGCAGTTTTGGTGGATAGTAGATAGTAGAGTATAACTTGGTATATTGATATTCTAAGGTTATTACAGAACAGATGTGAGGTCGCTTAATTTCACTAGCTACAGTGCCCTCATCCCGAAACGCAGAAGTGCTAAACACATCTTTTTTATAATGCCACACAGAAAATCGTCGTGAACAATTGTTTTTACCATTCAACATTTTTAAAGCTTTTTTCGAACCGACTGCAGCTTCACCGGACAATTGGCGAGCGTAGATGCTCTCAGCCTACACAATGCGTCCATTGCCGGAGTCAGTCGCCTAGATTCTAATTTTCCAATGTAAACGCTTTTGTAAGTCTTGCCATGTCCAGTAACAGTTGTTTAAATTATTTTGCGTTTGAGCTAATGCACTATATTGGTGTAGTAAATAATACCTAGGTACACACACAAACACACATACACACACAGTCACGTACATGCACACAGCACGTATCTACTACACGTACACACACATACCTGTATAGTTTTTTTAACAGTTTTTGCCTTTTTCAGTGGAGTTGTGACTACAGGCACCGCATTCGCCAATACAAGTTTCATCAAGCGCCTACAAGGAAACAATGTTGAATTTGCGATAGTCGATTCTGAGAAAAATGAAAAGGAAACACAACTCACATCTGTAAATTAGGACATAGATAGAATTTGAGTTTTGTTTTTTATTGTTTAATAAAATTACTAGGCTGATTTTATATATTTTTTATCTATCATAATTCCTTAATTATTCTAGAAAAATGTACAACCCTCGGGTAAATCCTGGTGAAATAAAAAGACAACACGTCTCATCTTGATTGTATTTAATATCAAAAAAAAATTAGCCAGGCCAGTAGGTAGGTACTTATCCTCTTTATACCGAAGAAGTATTTGAATCAAAATAGATCCTCATAATATTTAGGCCCGTCTAAAATGAGTCTCAACGTTGAACTTTACTTAAATTGAATTAGAAAGGGATCGTGCTATTAATCGTATAGAACCCTTTCTCACTCTACTTAACTGAAGATCAACGCTTTAGTCTCGTTTAGAATACGGGCATTAGTTAGTTCACCCACCTTATTAAGTTACTCATTTTACAAGTAGTGAAATATAGTTAAAAACGAAATAAATATGCCTTTGGTAATAAAATATTCATTTACATATCCGGATCCGGTGAGCTCACTTAAAAATCCATCAAACACTGTTATATAGTAGCGTGTCAAGTACAGTTCAAGGAACTATTTGATATCATGTCGGTGTCACCGTTTTAACATCGTACGGCTCGACGCCGTGCTAGGATCCATCCAAACAACCTGGAAATGTTTGCTTGCAAAACCGTTCGTTTCCAGCAATCGTTACTTCTGCGTGCGTGCAAATTATGGAACGACCTCCAAGTCACGGTGTGCCCTAATAACTACAGCATGTCCTTCTTTAAACGAGGTTTAAAGAGAGCCCTTTCCTCTTGATGGGCAGCGGCATGGCTTTGCCCTCGGCATTGCAGTTATCCATGAGAGGCGGTTAGCGTTTTCATCAGATGGGCTGGGTGCTCGTCTGCTTACAAGAAAAAAAAATCACGTCATCGAATATTTTTGTCAATGTTAGTTCATTCTAGAGTTGCAGAACTGTCGATAGTTTGACTATCGATAGTTGACCTTGAAAATAGTCGATAGCCTCAGATAAACAATAAACTTACTAGATGCAAAACCACGAAGAAATATCAACAAAAAAATGTCCAAGCCTCAAGACCCATACGTTGACATATTGTTGTATATAAAACTTAAATTATTCATCAAAATTTTGACCTCAAAGTGACATTAAAAGGGTACAAAATCAAAAGCACGAGCATACAACTATGTGACTATGAAAAATATCTGCTCAACTGACGCGATGGGCAGACTCATGCCGCGGACACTTTTGAGTGAGATTGTGCATTTGGTCTATTGTTGTGGGGCTCGGCTGCCGACATTAATACAATATTTGTGCTACAAAAATGAGCTATTCGTTTTATCTACAACCTTAGACCACGTGACTCTCTTAAGGAACTTTTTAAAGAAATAAATATAATAACTGTAGCATCGCAATATATTTATGAAAATTTAATTTATGTTCGTAAATACTATAACACCTTTAAGAAAATTGTGATTTACACAATTTTAATACTAGGAATAAAACAAACTTGCTGTTCCGGACTTGAGACTACATAAAATAGGTAAATCTTTTATCGGAAGATGTATAAATTTTCTATAAGGTTCCGCAAAATATTAAAGAGTTGCCCTTTCATATGTTTAAAGTTAGAATCAAACAACACCTTTCTAAAAAAGGGTACTACACTATTGACGAATATTTATGTGATAAAAATCTGTGGTCTTAAACTGCTCAGCTATTTCAGTGTTTATGATATATTGTTACATTAAGGAATTGTTTTTAAAAAAGACTGCACTGTTGAGTTTTCTTGGGTGCTTCTTTCTCAACAGGCCAAACCACTGAAGCGCTTTTTTTCAAAGCATCAAAACTCATATTTTTAGTTTAGTATTTTAATTGTTTTTGTATATTTTTTGACGTTCATAAGTGCTTTTTGTAAGCCTAATTTGAAATAAAAGGTTTTTAACTTTGACTTAGTTACTTATTGTTTATGTAAGTCGATAGCACAATATTCGTATCAAACTACAACATGCTGCAATACTATCGGTAGCATTGATTAAATCGATATTGGAAATTAAGAGATACTGTTGAACTTTGTTGACACTATCGGTATTATCCATACTATCATAAATAGTATTACGTCATAAAATAGCAAGTAAAATTGATATAATCGATACTATCTATGATAAATCGACGCGTGTTGATATTATCGATATTAAAATATTAATTTAGTAACCTGAAGAAATATTTTCAATAATAGAATCGCTATTTAATCAAAAAAATAATAAGGAATGAACAAGAAGGTTGTGAATTAAAGAAAGAAAGAAAGAAAGAAAGAAGTTGTGTCGTTTATAAGGCAATACTATCGATAATATCAATACTATCGATATTATTGACATCGTTTGTACTAATACTATCGAAGTACCTATACTAAGACCAATATATTCATATTTATAAGATCAATATCTTTAGCAATACTATTGCTTATTTCTACGAATAGATACTATCGTCAGGGGTCGATAGTTTTGATAGCTTTATCGATAGTATGACTTAATTTCTAGGTCCTGTGTGATAGTATCACGATACTATCGATAGACTATTACTATCGCAATTCGCAACAAACACTAGTTCATTCATAGTTGGTACTTGTCAAGTTGTCAATGGCAAATTTTAAAAGGTAGTCTTACTTTACTCACATAAAAGCGCTAATAAATTATAAATAACTCATTTCAACCTACCGGCTCCGTCCAGTACCTTTATTTAACGGAATATGTTGTGTTAGTGATTTATCTGAGACAAAGACAATTAGTGAATTTAAGGAAAATCCAGTGAAAACATTTTATTGCCTACAACCAAAAATTTTCTTAATTTGACTTCTTGTGCATAATTTGCAATGTAAGTATGACTTGTATATAATTTTTATACTACTAAGTATATATTTTGTCAGTAAACAACATTAAATAATTTAGTGTTTATTTGTTAAAATCAAATCAATTCAAGTATGTTGTTTTAGCTGTGCTACTGTGAACTTCAATTATCTTGAAGGAATAAAGAAAGTTTTCAGTTAGTTTCAATATTTATCTGCTAGATTTACCTTTTCTCAAAAAGAAAAAAACAATTAAAGATTTTTTTGTCATGAAAGAAATATTTAAATAAAAAATATTTAACAAAATTCTATTTATTATTATGCTCAGATGTCGAAGTATGATGTGGTAGTGTTTGGTGCCACTGGGCACACAGGCAAACGTGTTGTTGAGGAGTTGGCCCGAAACAATAAGTTATATGCTGGCATCACTTGGGCTATTGCTGGTCGGTCACAGAAGAAACTGGAGGATTTACTTAAGGAAGTTTCTAATAAGACTGGTAAGTTGTGAGAATTGAATCAAAATTGTCATTATTAAGGTTCAAGTTGAAGTGGCAGTAAGCCGGTCACATATGTCGCAGAACCGATGGCCATTGGAGCAGACGTGTTTTGAGTTGAGATCTCATCTAAGCAAGTGTAGTGTAGGATCCCATCCAGCCTGTTGGACTGACGACTTGCGAAAGGTCACTGGCTGGATAAGAAAAGAGGAGGACCAGGATATCTGGCACAAAATGGAGGAGACCTATGTCCAGCTGTGGACTGTGATAAGTTGAAAAGATTGAAGGTTCTTATTTGGGTATAAAGCACAGGTGTAAACTACAATACATGAATCTGTTGTCAAAGTAGTGACACAAATTGTGAAAACAATAAATATTTACATTTTTGTAAAATTGAGTGCTGTTGCTAACAGCAGATCGCCTATGGTTTTAAATCGTAAAGAGAACAGGCGAATATGTGGATATCATTTATATGCTTAAAGTAGTAGAGTAGGCCTTGTTTAGAAATGATCTGTAAGGAATGTAAACTAATTTTAAAACAGTTTAAATAATGTAAATGAATGATTGTAAATAGTTTGCGTGGAGATGTTTAGGTGACTTTTCAGTTTTGCAGTTACTGTGGTCATGGGAATACTGACCTTCGAGAATATCTCGAGTGTCAACGATAAATAAGTTTTATAAATTCACTAATTACTTTAACTATATATAGTTTCAAGAACATATCCGTCTACCGCCAATAATTTTCGTGTCCTGAGAATGTTCACCTCAATAACTTAAACTCGCAAAAATACTCATATTAAGGAAGTATTGTTAATGAATATGTTTTGAAAAAAATGTCCTTGGCTCATTACATAATGCCATTCATAGTATGAAATATCTCATAGATCAAAGTACAATTTGCACTGAACTAACCACATTTAATCAAATGATGTGCAATGCGGATTTAGCTTTAAATTTTTTCATGTTTATACTTGTATTGTTGGCAGTTATGCTGCAATCAACACTTAATCCTTTTATCTCCCAATGATAAAGGCTGTTTTATATTGTATGTCGAACTATAATTGTTCTAAGTCGAATCATGTAAAGTTCAAAGTCACTCAATGCGCAATGGAGGGGGCTATGCTCGGGGTCTTTCTTAGGGATAGCATCAGAAATGATTTAATCCGCAAGAGAACTAAAGTTACCGGCATTGCCCGCCGGATCAGCAGTTGAAGTGGCAGTGGGCTGGTCACGTATGTAGAACCGATGGTGGAGACCGCGTCTCGGCAAGCGTAGCGTAGGACGCTCTCCGGCCCGATGGATCGACGACTTGCGAAAGGTCGCTGGTGGAGGCTGGATGAGAAAATCTGAGGGCTGGGATATCTGGCGCAAAATAGGAGGACACCTATGTCCAGCAGCACTGCGATAGGTTGAAGAGAAAAATAATGATCTCCACACGCACACTACTTTTGTTACTTATTGTTTTGTTATCATCTATTTAGATTTATATAATACTTAACTGATTAATAATACTTTTGTAGATTATTATTCTTACCAATACTTAATATGATAAAAATTATGAATATAATTTGCTTTATATAATTATGTTGATCACAAATGATTCTGTACTAAACACATTTTTTTTAAAAGAGTAACTACTGAGTTTCTTGCTGGTTTCTTCTCAGTGGAAAACTACCTCCCGAACCAGTGGTAGCTTCATTTGACATTCATAAGTGTTCTGTAAGGACCTAAACTGAATAAACACTTTTCATGTTCAATGATGATGAATGTTGTCAGGCGTGGACGTGACATCACATGTGACAATAGTGGCGGACGTTGGCGACTACGATTCGTTGCGGGCTATGTGTGTAGGGGCGCGGTTGGTGGCGAGCTGCTGCGGCCCCTACCGCCACCACGGCGAGCCCGTGCTCCGGGCCGCTATAGAGGCTCGGGCGCACTATGTCGACGTCAGCGGGGAGCCGCAGGTTTGTACTGTAGCCTAGTGTTATCTATACTGTAGCTTCATCATCATCAGTTCATTATACGTCCCCACCGAAGGGCACGAGCCTACCCGTATACGGTGTATAGGCCTTATATATATATATATAGGGCCTATTCCTAGACTGACTTCACGCACAACCTTTGAATCTCTTTGCAGGCGTGCGCAGGATTCCTCGCGATGTTTTCCTTCAACGTAAGAGCGTCGGATAACGTACATATAATTTTGAAAATTCGAAAACACATTGGTACGTGGCGGGATTTGAACCTGCGCCCTCCCGGTCGGAAGGCAACAGGAGACAGATTTTAGGACTCTTATACCCGGTTATCTTGCCAGCTTCAATGCCTTCATCCTGAAACAAAGAAGAGCATAACACTTCTACTTCACGGGAGGATATCTAGCACTGCCATTTGGCTTATGGCTTCGATAACAACTTTATGGTTGTTTTCAGTTTTAATTTACAATAAATTGTGGCAAAACTCAGAATTTCATCCTCACCACCTTGATAAATAAGGACTTCAGTACCTAGATACGTCTTTGTCCTTTTTTCCTACAGACAGACGACAAATTTGAGAAATCAGATGCCGTCTTATTTTCTCAGTGATACGACCTGGCGTCCTTCAGAAGTTGTACATGTGTACTAGGCTAGTGCTAGGTGGAATAATATGTATGTCGATTGTCTTTTAGTTCATAGAGAGTATGCAACTAAAGTACGACGCCGAGGCTCGCGAGGCTGGAGTGTTTGTAGTGAGCGCGTGCGGCTTCGACAGCGTGCCCAACGACATGGGCGTTGTGTTCCTCGAGCAGCAGTTCCAAGGTCAGATAATAATTCAGGATTTATTTATATCAAAAGCTTAAGCCCTTATTAATCATAATAAATGTAACGAGAATTTTATTCCTCTTTTTATATTATTACATACAATAGTTATTATTATATAAAATGAGGAATAAAATTCTCGTTTATTAATGTTATATTTTATATGTATATTTAAGTTTTTTATTTGGATATAATTTGAAATTTATGTGATAAAATTATAATTATAATTTTATCACCATTTCTATTGATTTATAAAATGTCTAAAATGAATTTTGATATACTGAAGTTTAATTGCATTTTTAAAATAATAATCACGTTATTAATGTCAATTGTGGATGGTTGTTTTTGTTACTTTGGCTGTAGCACAAAATTAATTCACATAATTTATTTCTCTATTGCGTAAGTTTCGGTGATTAAGGCTTTTTGGTTTTGTGACAATGTATTCATAAAACCAACGATTATTTATTGGAATTTATTAACCTTTTGAACGCCACGCTGTAACCACTAATCATTTTTCAACACGTTTATTTCACATTTTAAGAGCCCGTTTTTTGTCACGTATAGATGACGTTGGCGTACAGGGCACGCAAGTGCTTGTCTTGTATAGACAAGCACTTGCGTGCCCTGACGATGACGTGGACGTTGGCGGTCAAAAGGTTAAAGATTTTGCATTAACTTAGCTAGTAAAACATTTGGGATAGTTCTGTTTTGGCAACTTTAAAGAGGGAATGGAGTCATGGACACTGACTGCGGGATTGGTTCACAAGTTCAAAGTCACTCAACGCGCAATGGAGCGAGCTATGCTCAGGTCTCTCGTAGGGATAAGATCAGAAATGATTTAATCCGTAAGAGAACTAAAGTTACCGACATAGCCCGCCGGATCAGCAGGTTGAAGTGGCAGTGGGCTGGTCACCTTTGTCGTAGAACCGATGTGCCGTTGGAGCAGACAAGTTTTGGTGTGGAGACCGCGTCTCGGCAAGCGTACCGTAGGATGCCCTCCGCCCGATGGACCGACGACTTGCGAAGGTCGCTGGCGGAGGCTGGATGAGAAAAGAGGAGGTCCGGGATATTTCGAGCAAAATGGGGGAGACCTTTGTCCAGCAGTGGACAGCGATAGGTTGAAGAGAGATTTCAAATTGAGGAAAGCCTCTATAGCGGCCCGGAGCACCGGCTCGCCGTGGTGGCGGTACGGTCCGCAGCAGTTCGTCACCACCCGCGCCCCACCGCTGGATGAGAAAAGCGGAGTACCGGATACTGGATATTTGGCGCAAATAAGGTTAGACCTATGTCCAGCAGTGGACTGCGATAGGTTGAATAGATAGAAGGAGGGAATGAAGACTGACATAATGTGTTTGTGGAATAGGCACACTGAATGCCGTGGAGTCGTATCTCAGCGTGAATATGGGGCAATCCTCAATGTTGGAGTCCATGCGCAGTGGGTGCATCAATTATGGCACTTGGGAGTCTTTGATTTACAGGTACTTACATACTTATTTTATTTTTTACAAGCTATATTACCCGCGGTATAAGATATTCTTCCGCAGTAAAACGTATCCTATGTGTTACCAAATTTTATTAAAATTGCTTCGTTAAGGCGCGCACCTCATGCGACGCGTGGAACAATATTACTTTATACTTCTGAATAAAGGTTTTTTCGAAAATAATAATAGCCATCTATTTCTTATTACATCCCTCCCGTCCAAATCGGTCCAGCCATTTCAACGATTGTCGGTACAAACAGACTGACAGACAGACAATAATTCAAATAATGGATATCATTAGGGGAGGCCTTCGTTCAGCAGTGAACGTTTTAGCTTGTATTGATAATGATACATCGAAGACAAGACGGGTGTATAGGCTTTAATCGTTCACGCAGGCCCAGTGCGAATTGGCCGACTTCACGCACAACCTTTGAATTTCTTTGTAGCCGTGCGCAGGTTTTCCCACGATGTGTTCCTTCGCCGAAAAGAGCGTTGGATAAATGTACATATAATTTCGTTAATTCAAAAACACATTGTTATGTGTCGGGATTTGAACCTGCGCCCTCGCGATCGGAAGGCAACATTCCACACCATAGAGCCACCGATGGTTAGTCACCAAAATTATAATAAATATACATAGTTGTTAAGTTTTTATACCATTACCATATTAAATTAGTTTGAATTATAATTTCAGTTTGGCGCACCACGGTGATCTGCGGACGTTGAGGAAGAAGTTGTATCCAACGAAATTGCCTAGCTTTGAGCCCAAGTTGAAAAGCAGGTGAGTTTTGGATTCGTTATGTATACCTAAATCATAGTATTATCTATAATATGTTGTCGCAGGGTAAGAATAGATAATATCCTTTTTTTATTTACGTAATGAACTGGACGGTCGGGACGCTCACATGATGGTAAGTGATACGCCTGACTAGGGTTTCTCATTTCTCGACCTTTTTTTATTTCTCGGAGCACGAGAATTCTCGACCACTATTTCCCGGGAATTCTCGGGTTGTCGAGAAATATTGAAAAGCTCAAAACATATTTGATTTAACAATAAAACTATACTTTTTATGCAATATTCAACATTTATCAATGACCAACGTTTATTTTTAGTTTCATGTGAGTTTAATTTAACTATAGAAAACTTTAATTAAGCGAAAAAACTCTAGCGAGATCTTCTTATCATTATTTCTAGTTTCTACAAACAAATATACTAAATAGTCTTTTTCTTTGAAAAAAAAAACAAATAAAATATCTTCTAAAAACAATGTCATCATGTCACCACAATGAAACTTAGTACCTTACATACTAAATAATTTATTTTAGTCTCAGTCTGTACTACAAACTTTTCAATTACGTAGCATAAAACGACAGTTTAATTCCTTATAAAAAATAACAATCAGACTAGCTTAATAATTACGAGTAACAGTAAGGTACATGTTCCTTAGTTTAGTCTTTGTATCAACTTTTCAATATTTGTTATAAGTAAATGGAGTCTTTTCTTTACGTAAGTAACATAAAAATCTAATAAATCATTAAAAATCTTAAGACCAATTACAATCACAATTTAAAGCGGAAACTGCTTCAAAAGCTAACCCACGATGTCACGTTATCATTAAGAAAATAAGCCTTTAAAAATACAAGGGCATTTATAGCATCATCTGACAATCGGTTTCGTATTTTTGTCACAAAGTTTCCAGACAAGGAGAAAACACGTTCGTTTTCTATTATGTACTCTAGTATAACGTATTAGAAACGTTTTTCAGAAACGTAATTAGCTGGGTCTTCCTGAGAGGAACTCAAATCTTAATAATTACAACGACCGTGTGAAATATCAAATTTCGGTGCCCTCCTCTAATAGGACAAATTATTTCATTTAATTTCGCACGACGCGTGGCAGAGCCGCAACGAGAACGCAAGCGCGTTATCAAGTTTTTAATTTTTTGACTGAATTTCTCGATTTCTCGATTTCTCGACCACTTTTTTCTCGTCTCGAGTGAGGCAAAATTTCCCGGGAATTCTCGGTTCGAGAATTCTCGAAGAGAAACCCTACGCCTGACCATGACAGAGCAGCATTGAAGGAGACCAACAACTGATAAACAGTTATCTTTCTCCATCAATGCCGCACTGCGCCCGTCACCGGAGACAACAGATGTTTGGTCTCTTATACCCGGCAATTTCACTAAAAATAAAACTACTGTTTGTCGGGAGTTTTTGACCGTCTGTCGATTAACATGAAGACACACAAAGGGACCAATCCGTATTGGCTGGGCGCGAAGGTTTTGTCCCTGCAGTAAGACGTTATGCAGAAAGAAAGAAAGCATTTATTGACTAATCATACTACATATATAGATAAACTTACTGTTTATGATTATTAGATACGTAATAATAATATGATATGGACACATACACACACACACAGGGAAATATTTTGCCCATAGTGTCAGTTGGGCAGAATTTGCATTCATTGTCACCTCGCTCGCTACATGTCAAAGTGACATTGTAGTATGCTCGTGCTTTCGATTTTGTACCCTTTTAGGCGTCGTGCCTTAAGGTCAGAAATGTAATGAATAATTATATGTCAAGAGCCTCGGACATTTTTTGATTGATATTTTTTCGTTAATTGTTTATCAAAGTTCGGTACGTTATAAAATGAGACTCGTTCGACGTTCATGAGTGATCTAAACGGTAGGTCCGTTAACAATATTTGAATTTAGTACGATCATCTGATGTAATGGTCGAGACGTCGGCTACTACACCAAGGGTTCCGGGTTCAATCCCCGGGCAGTACAAACATTTGTATGCATGAACATGTCTGTTTGTATTGGGCTGGCTGTTAACTATGTATTATGTATGCATTTACAAAAAAAAAATACAATAAAATAAATAGAACAATAGAGCGTCGGTGGCTCAATGGTGTGGACTGTCGCCTTCCTACTGGGAGGGCTGAGGTTCAAATAGCGACACGTACCAATGTGTTTTCGAATTTTCGAAAATATATGTACGTTATCCGACGCTCTTACGGTGAAGGAAAACATCGTGAGGAAACCTTCTTGCACGCCTGCGAAGAGATTCGAAGGTTGTGTGTGAAGTCGTCCAATCCGCACTGGGCCCGCGTGGACGACTAAGGCCTAATCACCCTATACGGGTAGGCTCGTGCCCCTCGGTGGGGACGTTTAATGAGCTGATGATGACAAAAAAAAATTCGTTGTTTAGTACCCATATTACAGGCTAATACTTAGTTTGGGGCTAGATGGCGCTGTTTGAATGTCAGTGGATATTTATTTGTTTATTTAGTGTCTGCTAGATGTAGTAGCCTACAAGAGCTTGTTGTTGTCCCAGGTTCGCAGTGCACCGTTACGGGTCAGGGTGGTGTGTTCCGTTCCTGGGCGCGGACAGTTCGATAGTGTACCGCACCCAGCGTCGGTTGTTCGAGGCGGACGGGAAGCGGCCGGTACAATTCCGCGCGTACGTGCGTCTGACCTACTTGATCACCGTCATCGTGATGATGATACTTGGAGCCATCATCATGGTCATGTCCAAGGTAAGATGGTGATTCTCTCATCGAAATATTGCAGTAAACAGTCGGACTTAGGTCACCCCTTTTTTGAGATAGCCCGGGCTATAAAAAGTCATTGTGAGATTTTCCCCAGATTGGTTAAGACATTGCAGGCTGAATCATATGAACATTGAATAAATTGGTCAAGTGCGAGTCGGCTTCGCCTGTGGAGAGTTCCGCATTAGCAAGTAACATAAAATAAAATAATTTATTTGCTTAGGCACCTACTACAGCTTTATTATAAGAAAATAGCAGATCACCGTTTATGACGTATAAAAAAACTACTGACTACGATCTAACTAAATTTCGTTGTCAGATTTCATGGTAATATATATCATATGGTTCTTTATCAAGTCTATAGTTTAGAAATTAAAGAGGGGAGAACAGTAGTTCAGTACCGAGTCTACCAACTTTTTATATTATTTTTTCAGTTCGAGGCAACTCGTCGTTTTCTCCTAGTGCATCCCCGTATATGTTCAATGGGTTTGGTGACTCGCTCCCCGCCGCAGGAAATCAGCGAGGGCTCTCGCGCACAGTTCCGACTGAAGGGCGTGGGCTGGGCCGAAGGGACGGACGCCAAAGGGCCGCTTGACAAGACTGTGATCGCTAAGGTAACGTTGATCTGTCGGCTCTTTTTTAAAAATAAATATCCACTGACATCCACACAGCGCCATCTAGCCCCTAGTTAAGCGTGAAGCCTTTATTAAGGGTAAACAACATTTGTGTGCATGAAAATTTCTGTTTGTAATGGTCTGAGTGTTTTCTATGTATAATATAAATAAATAAATATAAATATCCACTGACATTCACACAGCGCATCTAGCCCCAAGTTAGCGTGAAGCCTNCAACATTTGTGTGCATGAAAATTTCTGTTTGTAATGGTCTGAGTGTTTTCTATGTATAATATAAATAAATAAATATAAATATCCGCTGACATTCACACAGCGCCATCTAGCCCCAAGTTAAGCGTGAAGCCTGTATTATGGGTACTAAACAACGGATAAACATGCTTATATACACTTTTTTTTGTAAATACATATTATACATAGAAAACACCCAGACCATTGTTAAATATGCAACCTTTTTTATGACAGTCCTTGTCATATGTAAAAAGAATATATTATTAATTGATTGTGTTTTGTTCTCTTCTTTTTCACTATTGTAAATGGCAGACGTGTTTTCTTCTTTTAATATATTATTTTATTTTACCAAGAGTTTTTCGCTCATAAGTCTAGTATTCAATATCTCCACATATTTTCTGTGGTCCTTCGAGTCTTCGGAAGAGTTAATAATATTTTAACGGAATGGCGCACACTGGAGAGAATTTCGACGACGCCACAAGCGATGTTTCTCAGGTAAAACAAATATTTATAGAGAAAAGGAGATGTATCAAAGGCCAAATTACGCTGGTGGAGAATGAGCTTGGGGACATCACCAATGTTACATCTTCCGCCGCCCTAGATATTGCTGACAAAAGGCTACGTACCCTTTTATCAGAACTAGAGGATGTAAACATGAACTTAGAATCTTTAGATTTCACTGAGAGCGCTGAGGGCATGTTAGTGGAATCTAAGTGCTACAGGCTTCGTATTCGAATACGTGAGCAGAGTACAGTCTTAAGGCTTTCTTCAACTTCAAAAGCTACAAGTTTCAACAAGCGCTGCCACGCATTAGATGTGTCAATTAATAATATATTCTTTTTACATATGACAAGGACTGTCATAAAAAAGGTTGCATATTTAACAATCATTACAAACAGATATGTTCATGCACACAATTGTTTGTACTGGCCGGAGATCGAACACGGAACCCTTGGTGTTGCAGCCGCTGTCTCAACCGCAACATATGGGTCGTCGAAGGGTTTCGGGTATAATACCCGGGCAGTACAAACATTTGTGTGCGTGAACATGTCTGTTTGTAATAGTCTGGGTGTTTTGTATGTATAATATGTATGTGTTTACAAAAAAATGTGTATAAGTATGTTTATCCGTTGTTTAGTACCCATAATACAGGCTTCACGCTTAACTTGGGGCTAGATGGCGCTGTGTGAATGTCAGTGGATATTTAATACTATTTTGAACAAAACTAAAGGTGGCATACAATACAATCTTAGGATTCCCTGAAAAACATAATTTAAAAGGGTTAATATAGAAGTTTATAATTACCTAGCTTATTCTCATTTCAACCTATCGCAGTCCACTGCTGGACATAGGTCTCCCCCATTTTGCGCCAGATATCCGTGTCCTCCGCTTTCGTCATCCAGCCTCCACCAGTGACCTTTCTCAAGTGGTCGGTCCATCGGGCCGGAGGGCGTCCTACGCTACGCTTGCCGAGACGCGGTCTCCACTCTAGCACTCGTCTGCTCCAACGGCCCGAGGTTCTAGCTTATTATTGAAATAATAATGAATATCTAACAAGTTAGTTGAATACCCCCTTTTGCCTTTATGTAACGTTTTACCAGACAACTCCCCCCTCCCCTAAGTGCGGTACATTATACTTTGACACTCCTTAATAGTACTAATAAAATTAGTGAACAATAGGCTTATCAAAGCGTTTGTGTTTGTATTTCACAGGTGTCGATGGTGGACCCAGGCTATGGTTTCACAGCTTTGGCGCTCATGCAGTCAGCACTCGTCATGTTGAAAGAGCGTAACTCGATGCCGGAACAGTACGTTTTTATTTTATTCTATAAACGAGCAAACGGCATATGTGGTGGTAAATGACACCGTCTATGGAAATATGCAATCATCATCAGCTCATTAAACGTCCTCACCGATTGGCACGAGCATACCCGTAAAAGGTGATTAGGCCTTAGTCGTCCACACGGGCCCAGTGCGGGTTGGACGACTTCACGCACAACCTTTGAATCTCTTCGCAGAAAGGCGTAGGTTTCCTCACGATGTTTTTCTTCACCATAAGAGTGTCGGATAAACGTATATATAATCTCCACCGAGGGGCCTAGCCGTATAGGGTGATTAGGCCTTAGTCGTCCACGCGGGCCCAGTGCGGGTTGGACGACTTCACGTACAACCTTAAATGCCTTCGTAGACGTGCGCAGGTTTCCTCACAATGTTTTCCTTTACCGTAAGAGCGTCGGATAAACGTATATATAATTTCAAAAAGACAGTACG
The DNA here is from genome assembly GCA_019425675.1 of Leucinodes orbonalis. Classification (NCBI taxonomy): domain Eukaryota; kingdom Metazoa; phylum Arthropoda; class Insecta; order Lepidoptera; family Crambidae; genus Leucinodes; species Leucinodes orbonalis. Next base: position 58,329 of record PQWD01002765.1, on the reverse strand, counting down.
TGGCGGGGTTTGAACCTGCAGCCTCTATATCAGAAGGCAACAGTCCACACCAATGAGCCACCACGTTTAATGAGCTGACGATGATGATTTAAGTATGTATATTACTTGTTAAGTAACCAAAATACAAGCTTCTTTCTTAAATTGGGGTAAGGTGTCGAAGTGTCATGTCTTGGGATATTATTTGACGACCCATTTGGTGTTGCGGTTGAGACGTTGGCTGCAACACCCAGGGTTCCGGGTTCGATCCCCGGGCAGTACAAACATTTGTGTGCATGAACATGTCTGTTTGTAATGGTCTATGTATAATATGTATATATATATTTAAATGTATATGCGTATATTTATCCGTTGTTTAGTACCCATAATACAGCCAATACACGCTACACGCTTAACTTGGGGCTAGATGGCACTGTGTGAATGTCAGTGGATATTTATTTTTTATTGTTCTATTGACGAAAGTGTTAAATGTTTTCAGGGGCGGAGTATACACTACCGGGGCTGCGTTTTATAAGACAAATCTAATAGAGAACCTTCAGGACAGCGATCCCAATGTTAAGTTCGAGATTATCGAGACTTTACCACGTGTTGAAGATTAAATTATAACACGAAGACTATTTATATAGGCAAAATGTTATATAGTCAAAATATATTTTAGTAAAATGATTTAATTCTACTTATGTACTAGTTAACTGCACGAATTGGGTTTATATTACGGTTCAGGGTTAAAAAATATTGGTAATTTTACTTAAAATAATTGGCGTTACAAAAGATAATGGATTTTATGTAAAAAGAAGAAAAGGCTTGAACTGATCAAATATGTTTTAACTTATACGAAACAAAACCATTTCAAAAGAAATTCTAAAACCGGACTACATCTTTTTGTAATATTGCTGTTAGCAACCATAGATTAATCTGTAACTCTAATCTTCGGGTAGTTAGGGTTTCATTAGTTTAAACCTCTGCATTTATTACTATAGCATTCCAACAACCGACATAAATATAATATATAAATTAACTAGAACACAACTGAAAAGAAATCTTAAAAAATGCTTATGACTCTAAACTACCTTGATACGGAAGAAATTTAAAAATTGAAAGTTTAATAATGAGTATATTATTGTACTAATAAATAAACACACAAACGGCTCCGTAAACACACACACACATACAAATAACACACACACACACACACACGCACACACGCGCATACAAATAAACACACTCTGGCATGAACACAAGCGCACTAGTTTTCATCAACTATAAAATAAAAGTCGTTTTGTGTATAATTGTATTCCGTTTTCCTCATGTACTGTAAACACTTTTGTTTAAATATGTAAGGGGGTGGAGGGTTGGCTACCTGAAATACAGGATATATCCTAGTCCAGGTGTCAGCCCACCATTGTGTATTAGACCCTATGTTTTTGAATATTGTATCCTGCATAATATGTAAATGGTGAGGAATAAACGATAATTATTATTATTATTAACCAAATACTTACTTACGGGCATTTTAGTTGTTAAATTTTATTCATAGATATTGTTATTGTTAGCATTTAAAATATATTTATGTTGTTCATAGACAATGCTGTTTTATATTAATAATACTTAATTCACAGATGTTTGTCAGTAGACTGTAATAAATGGTGCTGAATAATTGTGTCTTTATAACAAAAAATAATTAGTATTATCAGTAAGAAATAGAACAGGATGCATGACAGTATAAAATTAGTGTTGCCATTCAAAAAATAATGTACTAAATGGTAATTTTCAAGAAAAAATTAGGCTTGGGTGTAATGCGATGTTCTATGATCTTTATGTATGTAGTAAAGGCTTTAGTTAATTTATCATAGTAACTATGGAAATGTTTAAATGTTGTATAGCGTAATTAAGTGGATAATAAAGGAATTTATTTATTTTTTATATTATTTTATTTTATTTTCTTAGTATGTTGTTGCAGTACTATTTGCCATCAGTTGAAGCGTGGCTCATTGGTGTGGACTATCGCCTTCTGACTTTGAGGGTGCAGGTTCAAATCCCGCCACGTACCAAGTTTCGAAATTTTATGGATGTTTATCCTAAGTTCTTATGGTAAAGGAAAACATTGTGAGGAAATTAAAAGGTTTTGTGTGAAGTCGGCCAATCCGCACTGGGCCCGCGTGACCGTAAGAGCTATACACCCTTTACGGTTAGGCTCATGTTCCATGGCGCGGACGTTTATGAGCTGATGATGAACCGCCTACTCGTTCGCCTTTCTAAGGAAATTAATTAAATGTAACGTACCTGTGCTGCATCCTGCCGAACAGCGAGGTTCTGGTGATCCATTACACACTAAACCAGCGCGGTGGGTCACCGTCCGAAATCCCCAAAGTTGAAAATCATTCAAAGAAAGAAAAAAATCTTTATTCAAATAAATCTGTTACAGATACTTTTGAATCGTCAATTGTTATTATTATCATATTTTTTGTGACTACCACCGGTTCGGAATAAGTAGGATCTTCGAGAAGAGCCGGCGAGAAACTCGGGTTACTCTTTCCTTTTTTACAGCCTCAGATAAGCAATAAACTAACTGTTAGTTTATTGAAATCTAAGTGTAGGCTCTACACTTTGTATGCCTTGTAGTAGTGTGCTTCCTAAACTTATTAAGCCAATACTTATATATAACTTACTTCATCTCTGCAATTTCACTCATTTACTTACGTAATGTCACTTTTCAATCCAACTGTTTGGTATTCCGGTCCAACTTTAAATATAAATAGTGATTCTATTATTAAATGAATACCAATTAAAATCCTACCACAAAACAGAACGAATGTGGACATATTTTTACTATTGAGGCACAATTACGATTCTATCCAAAATGAGCTAGCATTTTAAAATTAGCGGAATAAGGGTGCCTGTTCTAATTAGTGCTACCAAACTTCCATTATAACTCCAAGCAAATAACCCTATTGGCTTAAGGGAATTCTTAAGAATTCAATTATTGTAATCGATTGACTTTAGATAATTCTTTGATTCGTGCTTCCGAAGGCATGTCAAGCCGTTGGTTCTAATTACGGGGCCCACAGTGTATACTGGACCCGCGTGGTGGGTTACTGCCCAAATTCCCCATAGCCAAGCTGTATGTAGTCCTGTCCATGCATTGGGAGTTCAAAAAAAAATTCAGAAATTAGTCCATAACTTGTAATGCTGTTAATGATGACAAAGTCTAACTTAACGGTCAACAATTCATAGACAATAAATCTCCTATTGTTAAATGTCTGCTATCGGCAATCTATGAACGAGGGAATAATCATTTTAAATTAAAACTTCATATTGAAAATAAATTTAATTAATTTATTGATAGTAGGTATTAGGTACTAGCTTAACAATAGGAAATGTACACACAGACCAACATAGCACGCATTTTATATACATTAAAAGGTACGGTTATTAAAATACGTCTGTACATTACTAATTACATTGGCGTACCGTTAGAATAAATAAGAGACATGAGCTTTGGTGTAAAAAATTAGTTTGTTAAAAAATAAATATATAAAAAAATATGTTAAAGTGCCTTAATCTAATTTCTGGTATGAATAAGAGGGGTATATTCAATACAAACATTACAAACAAAGACAATTAAACATCAATATTAATCACATGAAGAATTGTGAAGAAATACTGTATGTTTGTAAATTTTCTCACTGCACTACTGCTACGTACTAAATGACATTACTATCTATATATTTAAATTTAATAAGTTCTAACAAAGAAACATATTTACCTATATCGTATTCTATGAATCCTAGGTAGGTAGTAAAGTAGCGACCACTGCGTCGTATCCTTTGAAAGAAAAATATTACATATAGGTAAAAAGTTAACATTATCGTAACCGTAATTATGCAAATGTATTACAATTTCTATGATTTAGTTACTCCCGTATTCATAAATCTCTTTAATCTATGACTGGAGTAGAGTATTAAAACGGATTTTTTATTTTTATATTGGTGTGACGACTAATAAATAAATCTTAATTTTAATATTATGAATATATAATACAGTAAAAAAAATCGGTTCAAAATAATATAATGATGTACGTGACTATTAGAAAAATAATAATAAACTTACATACAATATGTAACTACTAATAGATAATCTGCTTGCTGACTGCTGCTGCTTTGCTTTTGAAATTTTGTGTTGCAACTTTTGGTTATTATTGAATTTATCTTCAAATAGTCTTCATAGATATAATATAGGTTTTACAATTTTGACAAGGTGACAACTATTGTTATCCTTACAATTGAGGTAGGTACTATATCCGTTTAAATAACAGTGGCAGAGACGCTCTACTTAAAGTGTTAGATTAGGTTCATAATAAATAACCCACAATATACTCGTAAGGGTTTCATACTGTAGTGATTGCTTTGAATAGGTATAAAACGATTAGTTTGCTTTTTACTGTGCAGCTTGCGTAGTCGAAAAGTAAAACAGTGTATCTAAGTGCAAACTTTATTAACACTTACGCCAATCATTGAGTACAAATAAATTGTAAATGGTAATTAATACAAATAAATAAAAACAGGACTGCCAATACATTTCTATAGGTATAAATTTTATATCGTTTATATCTGGTACTAATAGTAAAGAGGCGTCGGGTTCATTAACCAATAGCAAACCCTAAAAATTTCATCAATATAGACACTAATACGTACGCATCTACTTTGTATCAGGTAGGCAGGGTATTTGTCCTTTGTAGCTTCTTAAAAGTTGTCAGGAATTCTATAGTTTTTTTTCTTAAAGACCTGTTGTTTATGATATCTTAATCCTTATCACCATCTGCTAACAATTATAGGATAAGATGTGATAACGCTATCTAGACTGTAGTTAGAGGCAAAGATTGACATTCGTACGAGACTGAAGTACTTTATGCACCTATCTTTAGGAAGGAAGATAAGTGTCCACGTTGTAAATGTAACATACTAAATATAAAACACAAGAACGCTTGGGATTTTCCATTAAAATTTTCATTCACTATATGTTATGTCGATAAGAGCGGTCGTTCTCCATTGATATGTTAGTATAGTATACTATGTAACTATATATGAAATAATACGTACTCGTATAAGTAAATGCCGCACCTCCAGAATTAATGTTACTTGTAAAACATGTTGAAAACCAAACCGATTTTGTATTTGCATAACTCCTCAAGAAAAATACATCACTTTATTAACATTATTAATAATTTAATATGTATTTAATTTATTGTAGACAATCGGGCTGATATCGACTTATATATATATATATATATATATATATATATATATATATATATATATATATATATATATATATGTTATAAGTGTACAGGACGGTCCGGACGTTCACCTGAGGTAAGTGATACGCCAGACCATGACAGAGCGGCATTAAAGGAGACCCACAACTGATAGACACTTATTATTCTCCATCGCACTGCGCCCGTCACCCGAGACATCAGATGTTAGGTCTCTTATACCCGGTAATTTCACTAGCTACAGTGCCCTCATCCCGAAACACAAAAGTGCATAACATTCCTGTTTCACGGGATGATATCTGGCACTGCGGTGGTACCTACCTAGACAACTCAGTATCGAGTCTACCACCTAGTAAAATGCCAAAGTAAATGTAATTAATTCTAGGGGTGCGGAAATAAATAATAGTTATGTACGAGTAAGTTATTAGTACCTATTATAACTGCTTGTAAAATAATGCCTTAACTAACATTTGATGGATATTGAATGCACAAATAGAATTTTAATTGTTATATTCTTGTGGCAACCTCAAGAATAGTTACCATTACCAAAGACCACGAAAGTGGTGATCCGATAATATTTAGGTACGGGTAATTATTTAGATTTTACATAAATAGTTTCTTAGATGAGAAACCATATCAGGGACTTCTTAGTTACTTATAAAATTCTAGTTAACAAAAACATTATTATTTAAACAAAAAGTTACCTTACATCGGGTATTCAAACGATAAAGACGTAAATATCAGTGATCTAGACGTTTGTAATAATTCCTAGTTTGCAGTTTGACATGTATAGATAGTAATAAGATAGAAAATGATTTTATTGACAACATATTATATACGTACATTACTTGACAGCGCACAATATATACGTAGATACATTACGTATCTTATCGATAACTTCTATGTAGTAAGACTTATCTAAGCATGTCCTAAATTAGGTGGGTAAGGTGGGCGCATAATAGCTTTTTAGGCTTATTATTTGGTTGATTTTATTTTGATATTACTGTTTACAATAAAGTTTAGAATTTCAAACAAATGGAAGCTTGAAAATTCATATAATAACGTTTCATTTCATTAAAAAATATGTCGTAGCGTATATACCTGAGTATTTTTTTAAATGGAGTAATGTAATGTAATGTAATCCGCACTGGGCCCGCGTGGACGACGAAGGCCAAATCACCCTATACGGGTAGGCTCGTGCCCCTCGGTGGGGACGTTTAATGAGCTGATGATGATGATGATGAGTAATGTAGTACCTTTGAATGTAGGAATTTATCTAGGAATCCTTTGACTGGTAGTGGTGACATAAACAGAATTTATACAGACACTAGTATTGAGACAGGTTTTATAGGTGTAAGTCAGTTTAGTACCTATATGCAAATAAAAGGTAAATGCTTTTTGACAGTGCATTTACTTTTTAATGCTACCCAACTTACCACACATACCTAGACGCATTGATATTTATTTTTTTACAAAATTTAGGTACTGACGAATGAGCACTAATAGTTTTTGTACTGTTCACACTGCACTGAGTTTGTGACACTTTAACTGGACTCCCTGCTGTTCTCGTTGGAGCCCACGTTTGGCTGGGACGGGGACGGGGTCACGTCTGGAGCTACGATGAGGCCCTCTTTGATCCTCTTCTTCTGCTTCATCCGTCGGTTCTGAAACCAGATCTTCACCTGGGTCTCGTTGAGTTGGAGCGCGGAGGCTATTTCTATCCTTCTCGCTCGCGTGAGGTACTTGTTGAAGTGGAACTCCTTTTCGAGTTCAGTGAGTTGTTTGTTGGTGAAGTTAGTGCGACCGGTGTTGTTGAGGTTGAGGAGAGGGTTGGCGAGCATCTGGGAGCCGGTGGGCGTGCGTAGGCCTTCCTGGGGGCTGCCCAGCACGCCCTGGTTCACGAACTCGGCCGGCGGGATCATCAGCTTCGGTGCTGGAAACAAGAGAATACAATGTTTGAATATTTTGTGTGTGATGGATGAAGTACTATGTCTTAATGTTTAAATTTAGGAGAGCTACGCTTAAGCACGGTAGCTTGACCGGATGATCGTGGCTACTCAGAAATCTGAGGTGAAACAACGTGAGTGTTGTATCTTGCTGAGTGATATTATGTATTGGAATGTAAAGTTATTTCTTTTGAGTGCCATTACGGGGTCCTTGTGTCAGGTAGGTACTTCCAAAATGTATCAGACCTTTTGAACCACATGCTTGTCGGATAAACTAATAAATAGCCCTATGGCCTTCAATTCTCCCCACATTTTCCTTATCTACGTTCGGTAACGCATTTGTTGCTCCTTATGTGTTCCAAAACCATCGGGGAATCGTCTGCTGTTTGCTTGCCTAAAAGAAAGAAATCCCACCAAAACAATTCATGTAAAATGTTTCCAATGCGACCACATAGATCCCTTCCTTGTATAATCTGATTGTCTTACTAAATGTTACAGACGTATCAACTTTAATTTTTTTTAGTTTCTCGTAGTTTTATTTATTTTTATCAACTGGAATTTAGCACGAACCTTTTATGTGAATTTTGCATAGAAAAATAAATTAAAAAACAATTTAACCGGAAATTATTCCACCAGATCATGACAAAAATGTTTGTTTTCATTATAAAAAAAAGCAAGCCATTCACTTGTCCGTCACCCGCAAAAGCGTTTGTTTACACAAACGTCTCATTGCGGGAATTATCTTTCGGACAACAATCGTGGGAGCCTCAGGCTGCATTTATGACAGGTGTCAATTTTTTCTAAATCGACACAACGTAAAGGTACAAGATAAAAAGATATTTCAATATTGGACTAAAGGAGGCGCCCCGCGGCGCGCGAGTGCGCCCGCCAAGTTTTGCGGCGAGATATTTTTCGAAGTCCATCATTACTGGTCAGCTTACAGTGAAGAGTTGGTAGCTTCCATGCATAATCTTATTGTAAAATCAAGCCAGTATTCAATTCATAAGTTGCATTTCGTAAATTGGTACGATCAATGATATTCTGTATATATAAAGGTAGATACGCCATCCGTGCCTCAAAAACGAACCGCCGAAGAGAGTACAGTTTGTACTCTTTTGTTTAGGTAAATGTATTCGAAATTCGAAATATGTGTATGTGTGCTGTCACTGCATTGGGAACACTTTTTTCAATTGTTTTGTGAGCATATCACGAATCCATACTTTTTTACGTCATTGGGTACGATATTCAAACCTTAATTGAAAATAAATACTCGTAGTATATTATATATTTGTTTATATGGTCGCTGGTCGAGACTGGATGTGAAAAGCGGATGACTGGGATATCAGGCGGGAAATGGAGGAGATCTACATATATCCAGTACCTAACTTTAATACAAAAAAGACATGTAAACCATGGTAGAGCATTCAAGGCGTTCTTTATAAACCAAAATTGAATAAGTATTCTTTTGTTTTTGAGTATCCAAAGGTTCCGGGATAGAAATAGGTACGTATAATACACCAAACATTAGACTGGGACCTATTTTGGTAACTATTTATTGAAAAAGTATCTATAGGTACTATGAATGTTATGCCTAACTTTGTATTAAATAACGCTGTGTAAATATCTGCCAATATTTATTACCATTAGGAATATATTTATAATATGTTATTATTACAATTTATAATACTACAAAACCAATCGTCAAAAGTGACGTTGAGCATAAAATAATATTTTGTCTGAATTAGGACTGATTTGGTAAATAAATAAATCTGAATCGCTAGTCATAAAATTAATAAAAGCTCAAAACCTCAGACTTACATTATTTAATTACATAGATATCGAATCATTAATTTTTAAATAAAAAGGTAGGTAAAAGTGCCTTACTTATCTTAAAATTGTGGTTTACCGAATGCTTTAGAATGTATGGAATTATGTCGTTTTGTACCTACGAGTACATTTAACTGCCTCAAGGCATCCGAAATGCTCCTTAGCTTCTATTGTTTAACTGTGTGTCCACGTCCAGTTTCTATTTGAACAACAAATATTGGGCGAGCGGCCTCGGTAAAGTCAAATCAAATATTTTTTTATATCCAGTTTACTCGTAACGTAAGTAAGACATTAAAATGGTTTCAGTACATTGACTGACTAAATCGAAAATGCATGGGAAAAAGTTATGTGGGTGCGTACTATCATTACACATATTATTTGAGTATTTTCATTAGCATGTTAGATTTTCGAATTTGCTTTAATGTTGGACAAGGGTCTCTCCCATTTTGCGCCAGATATCCAGGTACTCAGCTTTTCTCATTCAGCCTCCATCGGCAACCTTTCGCAAGTCGTCGGTCTATCGGGCCGGAGGGCGTCTAACGCTACGCTTGGCAAGACGCGGTCTCCACTCCAGAACTCGTCTGCTTCAACGGCTATCGGTTCTGCGACATACGTGACCAGCCCACTGCCATTTCAACTTGTTAATCCGACGAGCTATGTCGGTATCTTTAGTTCTCTCACGAATAACATCATTTCAGATTTTTTGCTTGCGAGAAACTCGGAGCATAACTGACTCCATTACTCGTTGAGTGACTTTTTCTGACATTTTCTTGTTTTGGAATTAATATCGAATATCCGATTACCAGTTTGGTGCCCGAACATATGTCCAGTACAGATGTAGCCGGATAATCCGAGTGGAGGGCGCCCCATATTACCCGTTGACACGTCAGCATTTGTTGCGATCGAGTTAATTGATCTGGTAATATTAGAAGATTAACACGTTGATAGAATCAACTCGGTTCGTCACCCCTTTTTCTGTGACAGTTGACTGCAAGAAAACATTATAAAACTTAGTGAACACACTGGGTGTTTTCGGAGACTTTTTAAATTGTTGTTTCATATTTTAAAAGGATAAATATGTACCTACACAGTTGGTATATCTAACTATTGATCTGACCACAGACATCCGAATATACAATTAGACTGGACAAGCCGCCAAGTTTATAGGCAGTCCCAGTGTCGCAATTTCTTTTCGGTTCTTACCTGTGAAAAGTTATTATATTTCTTGGTAAATTTACTGATTCATTGCGATGATGGCATGTTACAATTGCACAGGATGGCAATTTGGGAAAAAAACGGTAATTTCTTCTAATATTCGTGCGTCTTGACTCGTCTCACAGAGCGTAAACTGGCAGCCAGTGTATGCTCGTTGAGCTTACATTTGTCGCACTTAAAAACGCGGCTTGCCCCATCTCCTGTATTGGGAAATCTGTGGATCTGACATTGAAATCCATGCATTTGCAATCTGAAGATATATACTTAGGTAGGTATTTACCGGCCATTGGTTTGCTTTTTTAACAGTAAATTCGATTATGTTAATTGTACATATAAAACTACATAAATGAAAAACACGTTATTGTTTGTAACGCTACATAATAGCGTTGATGTTAGCGGAATTTCATCTAGAAGACGGAAGACCAGTGTCATGGTGTCTTCATCACCATGGCTGTTGCTGAGTCGTATACCTGTTCTGTGTCTTTAGATTTAAGTTTTTATGTTTAAGGTAATATTGTATACTGTCACAAAATAAATATTCTTTCTTTTTATATATTTAATTACTTATGTCATAATATCCATAGTTTAATAAAGATTATCCCCAATATAATTTTATACGTTGTGATGCACCAATAGCAAGTGATGTTGTTACCCTGGACCCCAAATGTTTCTGAACCAATTTCATCTTAAAATGTTTCATCTCGTATAAAACCTTATCGTAAGTAAGTTAATCAATATTATCCAATAGATATAATTTCTTTGGAGTATTGAATTCTATAAATAGGAGCTTAATTCTAAAGTGAATTGCTATATAAATTTACATGTTTCTCACTTAGATATTTTGCTTAAGCGTTTTCCAACCTACCAAGACCTCACGTACTCCTAATTATGATGCGCAGGTGTGACATCATTAGTTACTCTTACCAACGCGCGCCAATGTCATCAACGAAGGAATCCGCGTCAACAAACAGTGGTATACCGCGGAATGAACTAGCCAATCACGAACGCAATGTAATCGTCGAGGCAAACATTTGCGCGCGTAATGGACGGGTGGTCTGCGGCCTTCTTCTGTTACAGGCGCGTAGGGTTGCCAGGCGTTTGTGTTAAATCAATAAATATTAGAATAATAACAATATAAATGTCAGGTCAGGTCAGTCTAGGCCTTAATACAATTGTTTTGATAATATGAGCCTAAGGTGACTCCTAATCTCTGTTACTTGCCGTGCCCTACAGGGTCCATAAATGCACTTACCTATATTGTTTTAACATATAGGTAAGTGCATATATGAGTGCAATAAAGATATGAGTATGAATAACAAAATTAGACCTAGCTGCCTAGTGGTCTAGTGGGCTTAAGTGACACGGGTCGTGATTTCGAACCTCACTGGGAAATGTCACTTTGTGCGATTTTTCTCTGTTTGGTTCGAACATTGCAGAATGAATCATCTGATTATCCGAAAAGAGAGATAATTCCGTGCTTCGAGGGCATATTGAGCCGTCGGTCAACGATCTAAGGCTGGTAGTGGTGAACACCCACCAATCAGCATTGGCCCGCGTGGTGGGTTATGATCCAATCTTCCCATAGCTATGCTGTGTGGTAAGGCCTGTGCCCTATGGGCCGTTATAGGCTGATGACGATGATAGTTAGACCTTTAATTGGTGGCCGGACAAAGTTCAATAAGCGTTTTTGTCCGGTGAAGCTGTTAATGCCATCCGCGGCGAACAGCGATAAGCCAATCGGAAAAAGCGCGTAAACTATGGTCCACCTTACACAAGACACGCAACACTACAAGGCCGAGGTTCAGACCCCGTTGGTGGGGGTCATCGTCGCGAATCCCTCTAAGTTCGACCAGTCCCTATTCGCGTTTTTAGTACATACCGGATCGCTTTTCTCCCCAAATATGTTTATTATTTACGGTGAAGGAAAACATCGTGACGAAACTTTCGCACGTATACCAAGAAATTCATTGTGTGTGTAGTAGGCCAATCTGCACTGGGCCCGCGTGGACGACTAAGGCCTATACGGGTATAATCGTGCTCCACGGTGAGGACGTATAATGAGCTGATGATGATGATGTTAATTAATAATTATTTTTTAGGCTGAGAGCCATTGACACTTGCCTGGTAAAGCTGACGACCACTTGTGGTCAACAACGAAGAACGAAGAAAAAAAAAGCTTTTTGCTCGTCCGGTCAAAATGTATGTGGTGTAACATTTAATTCTTTTCTTTTATATAAAAATCCTAACCATGTAAAGTGTCTCTTATTTTTACCAATCATCATCATCGTCAGCTCATTATACGTCCCTACCGAGGGGCACGACCCTACCCGTATAGGGTGATTAGGCCTTTGTCGTCCACGCGGGCCCAGTGCGGATTGGACGACTTCACGCACAATTTTTTGAATCTCTTCGCAGACGTGCGTGAAGGTTTCCTTACGATGTTTTCCTTCTCCGTAAGAGCATCAGATAACGTACATGTAATTTCGAATATTCAAAAACACATTGGTACGTGTCAGGATTTGAACCACAGTCCTGCCAGTAGGAGGGCAACAGCTCACACCATTGCACCACCGACGCTCTTCGACGATTTTTACCAATATTTAGGCCCAAATCGCAGGTCAGTCCGGCGATTACGTATGGTTAGCTGGCAGCCCTAGACTCGAGTAGCTTTTGAGTTAAGCCGCTCGCGGTCGCAAAGCATTGGTGTCTTGGTACCTAATTCTTTAAACTGTCACGAGATTACGTTCAGAGTTTTTCACTCCATATACGCAAATAAGCAGTGTGGTTCACAACTTAAGAGCCTGTGACAGTCCACAGTCCACTGATGGACTTAAAGCCTACTCGACGATAGTGAATTTTTTGTCGTAATCTCCACGCTTATGAGACCTAACATCTGTTGTCTCTGGTGACGGGTGCAGGGTGGCATTGATGGAGAAACTGTCTATCTGTTGTTGGTCTCCTTCAATGCCGTTCTATCATGGTCAGGCGTATCACTTACCATCAGGTGAGCGTCCTGCTGATGGTCCTGTTCACTACGTAACATAGAAAAAATATTACGTTGTCAGAAATGTTACCAATTCTCTGCAAACCCGCTATGGGAATCATAGTCAAAATGGTGATTGTCTTTGGTTTTACGTCACGGTCAATATTGTCACAGGCAGGCTGTGTGCGCTCTGTGTCCATTGTCACTCGGTGTGTCACGATTTCCTATATTAAAAAGTTATGTCATATGATATTAATCTGATGAACAAATTATTGATCAGTTAAATAAAAAGAGCATTTCAGTGTTTTTTACCCGACTGCCGAAATCTACATACATACAGAATACCCTTCGTATTAAGTATGAATGCAGATTTTAATCTTCCCTGCTGCAGCCTTAACGGATTTTACATACTTATGTCGTTAGCGCGAGTGTCACTGGGTACATTAAAAGTATACAAATTCAAAATGGCGGTTTTTGAACGTCATTTTGTAAGTTGGAAAACATTTTTTAAAGTCAATCTGAAGGGTTTTTTAACGTACTTCTATGATTTATATGAAGTTTGAGGCCCGTGTTCTAGAACGAGACTCAACGTTGATCTTTAATTAAATTAAGTTAGAAAGGGATGGCGCTATTTATCGTATAGAGCGGTATCCCTTTCTCACTCAAGTCAAGCAAAGATCAACGCTTACGTCTCGTTTTAATACGGACCTTAATAAGGTTTCTTATATTCTGAATTAACGACACAACTAACCAGTAATATTGACGTTAAGAACAATGGAAACGCGGTATTGCACAGAGCGGGTTGGAGTGGCGATTGCACAAACACAGGCTTGTGCCGCCTGTGTTTGCCTGGGCCGGTGGACGGACTTTGTTTACTCTATTGCTTTATGAGTAAGTTCCATTGGCTTGGAGACCGCGACCATACATCCTACTAATATAATAAAGGTTATAGTTTTTAAGCAATGATATTTCGTATATATAAAGGTAGATACGCCACCCGTGCCTCAAAAACGAACCGCCAATGAGAATACAGTTTGTAGGCTCTTCGTTTAGGTAAATGAATTGACATTGACATATTGTGCGATTTCGAGAGGGGCAGTACGCACCCTGAATTGATAAGAAGAATACTGTTGGAAAAGCTAAGTAGTAACGTTGTTATTTTGCTTGATTTCTGTTATAGAATTATTGTAGTCAATATTAATTTAGCATTCTATAACTTAATTGTTGAAAATTGTTTGTGCTTATAGGTTCAAAGGCTATGATACTGTATTTCGTCCTTCATATTAAATTAAATACTCAATTCAGATATAAAGCTTAATAATTGTAAAATAAAAGATACTATCGGTTTATCTGATATTTTATTTGCACATGTTCTGTCCTTTCGCAATTTAATCTGAGTTGCTTTATATTGCCATATAGTACAGCTAAATTCCAGTAAACTATTAATACATGAGGCATCACTTACATCACTGTTCTAACAATATTTCGAATGAGCGTACATTCGAAATGTGAATGTGAGCTGTCGCTGCATTCGGAACAGTTTTTGCGATTGTTTTGTGAGCATATCACGAATCTATACCTTTTTCATCATTGTGTAAGTATGGATGTTTGTTACTCTTTAACTCATTAAGGGTGTTATCTAATGACAACCATCCTAAGATTGTAGCCGGGGTCGACGGCTTAACGTGCCCGAAGCACGGACTCATTTTTTTTCATATCAGGTGACTCAGTTTGCAATATCCTAATGAATCTAGCAAAAATCGCAAAAAGTGATGTTTCCCCGTAGCATTTGAGCCGACGACGGTCACGCAGCTGACTGGTAGATACGCCACCCGTGCTGTGTTGTGGAAGCAGTTGAGTGCCAAGTAAGGAACAAACACTTCTATCTATCTGTGTGAACCATTTACCTATGTAATAGATCTTTTATTGCGCGCACAGTTATGTTCTTGTTATGTAAAAACACTAAATAAATGGTTTATTATTATTATTATGCGTTTCTACTATATCGCTAAATACTATAACTGCAGATGCAAAGGCGCGGTCACCAGCTAGTATTCAATAAGAGAATAAAAGATTATTATAAGCGAGCCATGAAACAATCTTTATTTCTCTCACAAACAATAGTACATTACACAGTTTCAGGATACAGACATAATTATATAATATCATTATTGTGTGAGACTGATGCTTATGCTAGATATACCAGAGTATATCTGTCTTACGGGTCATCAGGCTCCCACCACCTCAGATTACATAGGTTTTATGAAGTTAAGTTAGTCCATGTAAGAGTACTAGATAAAGCTACATAACATATTAAATTAAAATATAATTATTCCTTAATAACAAAGTACAGCTGCTTATCTTAGATACCTACCATAGTGTGTGTGTGTGTGCGCGCGTGTGTGTGTGCGTGCGTGTGTGTGTGTGTGTGTATAGTATCTGAACGAGATATTTTTTACAAAAAATAATCAATCAACTAATTAGCCACAGTCAATAATTCCTCCGTTTTAGCATAGGTCATATTGAGTAGCCATTCCGTCAATCGATGGTCGTTGTAACCCTCGGGAAAGAGGAGTAGCCATCCGGCAGCAGACCAAAGTAAGGGATACAGTGCCAAAGTGTTACAACCTGATGTAGCAATCATCATCATCATCAGCCTGTAAGCGCACATAGCACGGGTAAATACTCACAATACATGAATCTATTGTCAATTCGCGTGCTACATAAATCTCGTAGGATTCAGCCTACGTTTGCAAATTAAGCGGCAAAAATGAAAATAATTTACGACATCGCATTAGAGACCTCAAAAATAACAGTGTTTCCCTACTTTTAACGGATGTTATTATACATATAAACCTTCATCTTGCATCACTCTATCAAGTAAAAAAAAAACATCAAAATCCGTTGCGTAGTTTTAAAAATATAAGCGCACATAGGGACATGGGGACAGAAAAAGCGACTTTGTTTTATACTATGTAGCGATAATATGACAGCGTCTAGTTACTCAGAGAGGACAGCGCTTTATGCGATAATATTACTCCGTGATGTCAGAGTGTTATACTGCAATAGATAAGTGTGGAAACGTGTCGTTTTACTGATGGAATCCTTAGTAAATATTTTATTTGCGGCACTTAAGTCCCGGCTAAGCAGGCGGCCAAGTAGCCACTTGCAATGGGATTTACTTAGATGTTACCTATACCTATATCACTTGAAATAGTTCCTTGCTTTTGAAAATAAAATTCCTTTGTTTTGATAGATAATATTAAGTATTACAAGTTGATTTATGCAACGAAAGGTTATGCATGTCCCTTTGAGTCCTTACATAACAGTCCTTTCGTTTTTCAATTTATACAGAATGTGTCTGCATAAATACACACAGTTCTTGTATGTAAAAATATTCTAGTGTGAGTATTTTTAGTTTTTTAAACAATAGCCTGCGAGATCTAAGGATCCACATATTGTACGGATACATATTTTTGTACTTTGAAAGCTCATATGATGTAGATATTTGATATTTTATGATTTAGGGCACCGGAGAAAATGAAGTACTTATTACAAATTTCTTTAAATTCTGTAAATTATATTAGTTAACTTTTAATAGCGACATGAATACTAAGTCCGCCATGGCAGCTGTACTATTTACCCTTATTTACCCGCTCACAATGCGGGTGGCAATCCATAATGTTCCGCTGCCGAATTAACCATAATTCAATCAATTCAATTGTTAAACACGACCGGCCATGTACCGCGTCAACGCCCTACGCTCCCGTCACAAAAAAAAACATTCACAATTCGATCTGACAGTCAACTGACAGCAGCTAGGGGAGCGGGAAACGCCGTCATTGGTCCAAAATTGGACAATGCGGCAGATGCGCCCTTAATATTTTTTCCACATAGACCCGACACCGCCATGTTTGCTCAAATTCTTTACCGAAAAATGGGCGCTTAAGTAAATGAAAAAAAAATGCAGCTGATGTCTCATTTTACGACGGTTGACAGGAGATGCTTACGATTACGTACATATAAAGTAGTTATGAATAAATGTTGTAAGAGAGAAGTGGAATTATAACGATCATAGGATATGATAGGGCGCGCCGATGGGGATGATGAATTGCGTTCCGTTCCGTGGAGTTATCGGAATCACGAATTAATTTTATGCTCGGCTTGAGTTCGCGATCGTGTACAGTTTCACGTGACCGGGAAATGTTTTAATTTTCCTTTCTTGTACTTGATAAATTTGTCTACGAAATTACTAGCTCGTAAAAATTCAAACATACACTTTTTTCAATGCTATTGCCATTCTGTGTAGTGTTTAAAAAATATTACATTTATTTCACTTTTCTCATCAGTAGCCAAACGAGCAGTTGCTTCACTTGAGGCATTCGAGGCTTGTTCTCAAGGCGGCAATATTTTAAGGCGGCAAACTTTGTAGTAAAAACTAAGTAAAAAAGAAATAGGTTTATGAAAATTTGGCGGCATTTTTTTCAGTGCCCAATGGCAGCAACAAGTTTAAATCGGCCCTGCTGCCACCCATCAATCAATCTAATATTGTTTATATCATTACAAAACCAATAAATGTACACGACAAGCTCCAATTTAACATAGGTCAACATAATTCACATTTGGCTGAACTAGGTAAACCTGTTTTTCAGGCGACTTATTTGCTAAATTACAAAAAAATCACTTACATGGTAAAATAACAATTTCATAACTCGCGATTCGTACCAAATAGTTTATAGTTAACTAACCCATGGGAACTCGGTACTCGGAAAAAGCAACGAGTTCCTATTATAAAGAAAAAACAGGAAGGAAAGAATAATAAGAGAAGGGTTATAACGAAAACCTCACTCACTCAAACACAACGCAAATAATAATTTCACGCAGATTTTATGAGGCCGTTAAATAACTCCGGTAGGTCCATTCGTGCCAAACTATGGCTCTACCACGATGATTTAAAGTTCTCCAAAAATTTTATTCTTTTATAAAACCATTATTTTTTCACATATTTTAAATATGCGAAACTACTGCCTGACAGCGAAAAACATAATTAATTAATATAAAAAGAGTGAACAATGGTAAACACCAGCAGTTGATGTGATTCCACAATGATCATTAAAAAAGATAATAATTATAAAACTCAATCTGTATAATATGTATGTATTTACAAAAAAAATGTATATAAGTATATCAGTTGTTTAGTACCCATAATACAGGCTTCACGCTTAACTTGGGACTAGATGGCGCTGTGTGAATGTCAGTGGATATTTATTATTATTTGTGACACTTATAATTTAACATTAACAAAAAATCTACAAAGTCTATTTTTGCTCTTCAGTCGATTCGTTTTTAAAAAGTTGACGAAGGACGTGGGCAACGGATATGCAATATGTCCACAACACTAATATTTACATTAACATATCAGGCCTACCATAAATTATGTCGTCAAAAAAGTTTGTTTGATACCATAGAGGTTCGATAAAGGTTGATATCTCCCAAATTGGAAAGCTATACAAACACTATGCCAATACGCGTAAGCCCTTAATCCCATCTCCGGTAGCTGTTATCATATACATTGATTGTGGACTGTAAGTACCAAAAACCACGGCCCCAATTCTGATAAATTATAAATATGCCAATAGGATCGCTTTTGTATTCAATAGTAAAATTTTGCACTCATTCGTTATGTTTTATGTTAGATTTTAATTGGTAACACAATTAGACAGTTCCCACTACCATACTGGATAAAGTTGTCATAGAATACCAAAACAGTTGGATTGTAAAGGGTCATAATCGCGGCCCTGCATTGTGGTTTGCTACTGCAAAAGTTTGTAAACGTATTTTTTTAATTATTTCAAAATCGCCAGTGGCTCATTGGTGTGGACTACGCCTTCCGATCTTGGTGGTGAAGGTTAAAATCCCACCACGTACCAATGTCTTTTTGAATTTTCAAAAATTTAATATGTACGTTATCCGACGCCCTTACAGTGAAGGAAACATACATATTTATAACAAATTAATTGTAAATAAATAATAAAAATAAAACACAAAAATAAGGAGTGGCAAAGGCATTCGGTCTTCGATAACCTCTTTCCACCGCTGAAAAAATATATATTTTCACAATTTCCACATGTCTATGCTATGTGGGAAGGCCTGCCCTACAGTGGCGCGATATAGGTTGACGATGACAATTAATTGTCATATATAAAATAGTAATCGAAGTAATCGAATTGTGTTAACATTTTCGTTGTTTGGATACACAATATAAGTATATTAAGAGAGCAATATTTTTTGTTTGTTTTTAGTTATGGGGTTCGTTTGATATTAAGGCTTTATTTACAAAAAATATCTATATATAAGAACCATATTTATCTTTTAAATACCTTAGTTGCATTGCAAGTACGTAATCCGGATGACTGTATAGTTTTTATCTATCAACAAAATGATAGAACTGGCATACAATAATCGGCTTAAGATTACCTATTTCGATGCGTGAAGGTTATAATAACACAAAGGAATGTTAGGACATGATTTCATTTAGACATTTTCGTTCTTGTTTAAATATGTAAAACAATTAATAGGTTATTCAATTAAGAATTTCATGACTGTCTACCAATTATGCCTTCAAACAACATCTCAAAGGGCAGCGTTTCAACTTAATTACTTATTGTGGTTCATCTTTTCTTCTTCGTGCATGATTTTTGAAAACTATACCCTTCCTTCCAATGATAAAAAGTATTTAAAGTTACAGCAAATATACTTTTATTTGTAAATTAATTTGATTCAAATTGTGTTTTGAATAATGGATATTTTATATTTTCAAATCGAATTCAAACAAGGAGGTTCTAATTCAAGTGTTTTTTAATAATTTGTTAAATATAATTGTACAATTTAAACACTTAAAAGTAAATAATTAAAACTAAAAAATATAATTAAAAGAAGTCCCTTTCGGCAAAGTTCCGAAAATACTGGCAGCGTTACCCCTTTGGATTGCCAGACTGATTCTTTGTCCAAGGTAGCTGCCAGATCTGTATGATTTGTTAAATTATCTATTCTTATGATGATACAGGTCCTTGCCTTAATAACGATAAAATAAAGTATGGTGGTGAGTATCATGTTGTTATTTGTGTATAGAAGGTACGTAATATATATGCACCAGATACATGTTCACAACTACAAAAATGGAAGTCACAACAGTCCTTATTCCAGGATCACAGCTATACATATTTTATCAGGTATTAAATAATAAACAATTTTGTTATTTAATACCTAATAAAATATGTATGCTGTCACATTTCACCACCGCACTTCGAGGCAAAACTCAAAATTTCATCTTCACCACCTAGATGAATGGAAGTCTCGAACGACGAAATTGTGGAATCACTTGCTGCCGGAGATATTTCCTGAGCGATACAACCTGGAGACCTTAAAAAAAGAGCGTATTCCCTGCTGAAAGGCCGGCAACGCGTTTCAGTGCCCTTGGTATTGCAAATGTACATGGGCGGCGGTGACATTTACCATCAGATGAGCCGTTTGCTCGTTTGCCTGCTATAGCATAAAAAAAAAGTTTCAAATAATACCTACGCGACATTTACGATCAGGTAGGCTTCATGCTTGATTGCTAGCATATTCATGAAAAAATTATAACAGGCAGGAGCCCTCGAGGCGACCCTCCCACGGCCGGGGGCGGCCGATCGCTCACTGTCGGGCAGTAATGCACTCTTGCGCCGAATTATTACCGCTTCCCAGGCGGACGTGCGCTCCCGGAATACATAACAATATTAACTATACAATAATAATTATTATTAACATTTATTTGCCAGAATACAAAAAGAAATTCAAGTTGGTACTACGTTGTATAATAATAATATGTAATTCAATAAATTTTGTGTCCAAAAATTAATTTTATGTGCAAAAATCTATATTACTTTGAAATATTTATGACTTACGTGATTTTAATACTAAAAACAAAACAAACTTGTTTTCCTAAACCTTAAGACTAAGTAAAGTAGGATAATTCATTTGTTAAAAAGATGCATAAAGTTATTTAATAAAATACCAAAACATTTTTTTGCTTTCCCCTTTTAGTATTGACTGTTTTACGGATTCAAACGCATTATAATTAAGTAAATTTACAAATGTGTTATATATTTAAAACCTTTTACATGACGGGAGCTGCCTGTATATAGAGAAATATATAGTCAACAGAAACGGAGCAAAGAAAGAGAAAATATTGAAATAAAGACGCATTGTCATATGTAAAATTGGTTTAATTCAAAACTATTTTTTGTTTTAATTGCTCGTATAGTATAGAACCAGACCATTCATCAAGTCACTTTAATAAGAAAAAGCTTTATTCCCCATTTTTATTTGTTTGCAATGATATTTAAGATGCGTTTGCATGAAATTATAATAAAGTTAAACGGGCGTCGTTCCCCGCACTGTTTACTAGGCATATTTGCGCAAGAGGCCCAATTTGAGATGAGGGACTGCTTTTTCATGAGGGAATCCGTTACATCGCCAATGCTTTAAGGTTCATTGAAGTTACGTTTGTACAGTCCTTACGATGGTTATGTGTTTTTATGTTACTGTTGGCTGTTAAGCTGGGACTTAAGTCAATAGATTTTGTATTGTTCATCCGGTTAAATATTCGACCGTTTAAACAACAAAAAGAGTTCGTAGCTTGAGATTAAAACAGTAGCATTTAAAAATTATCAATTTTATTAATCCTTATTCAGCGAAAGTCCTAACACATACGTTACAACCACAGACATCCGAATATACAATTAGACTGGACAAGCCGCCAAGTTTATAGGCAGTCCCAGTGTCGCAATTTCTTTTCGGTTCTTACCTGTGAAAAGTTATTATATTTCTTGGTAAAAATACTGATTCATTGCGATGATGGCATGTTACAATTGCACAGGATGGCATTTTGGGAAAAAACGATAATTTCTTCTAATATTCGTGCGTCTTGACTCGTCTCACAGAGCGTAAACTGGCAGCCAGTGTATGCTCGTTGAGCTTACATTTGTCGCACTTAAAAACGCGGCTTGCCCCATCTCCTGTATTGGGAAATCTGTGGGCATAACGCTTGTACATTAGGTACTTGCATTATTTTAAATTTTTAATATATATTTTTAATTTATTACGAAATTAGAAATATAATAAGTTTTCACAGGTAAGAACCGAAAAGAAATTGCGACACTGGGTCTGCCTATAACTTGGCGGCTTGTCCAGTCTAATTGTATATTCGGATGTCTGTGGTTATGCCATTTGTTGTATTAGTAGTATATAGTATATATTATTTAATCTGTGGTAGTATGTAAGTGTTCGAGATTTCCACTTACTACTTGTATTACGTAGATGCATAGACTAACATTTTTTTTCGTTCTTTTTATTTAAACTATTTCTAAAGTTCGTAGTGTAAAAAAATGTTTGCGTTGTTTTTTGGTTGCTTTTCAATCTACAAGTATTACAAGATATAAGTCAGCTTTATTTTGTGTGTATATAATTTCGATTATAGAAGTTGTATAAGAAAATAGTACAGTCTTTATACATTTTTGGAACATTTAATGTCTAATAAAGAAATCATCAATTTATTTTCGAGATAGTATACCTTTGTTAGGTACTTAAAAAAACGAAAAAAGATATTGTACAACATTTATTTAGTGTCATAATAACTGTCTATATTCTACAGGAATCATTTTAACTTAAATCTTTCCACAGAACACATTGATAGCAATAAATCAAGCCAAACATCAATAATGATGACACAATGACAGATATTCGCGCTGAAAATCTGCAACGCGTCTAGACAATCAAGAGGAATTACCTAGATAATCGCGTACGTTAAGTTCTCAGAAGTATAACTATTCTAAAGATATATAAATAAATGAAATGACATTTATTCGTTATAAATCATGGGTACAAAAGGTTTAATACAAGTATTACGTTCCGCTACGATTGACCCGGTGGGTCATACGAATATATATTTTTTTAAAACATACTAAGTATTGTATAATTTTAATGCTAGTTATTTATTATTTATGGAAATCCAGTAACTTTCTCACCAGTTAATCGAGTTTATCAGCCAGATATTTCTCTACTCTGCAATAACACTTTTCCACGAGAAGGATTTTTAGAGCATTCTTGAATTTCTTTCCGTCTAAATCTAACAAGTATTTTGGAAGTTGTCGTGACATTTTTTCTTCAGTGCAGTCTTGTCAGTGGTTTAAATATCCACTGGCATTCACACAACCCATTTTAAGGCTGAGAGCCATCTGCGCTCGCCACTTGCCCGGTGAAGCTGTAAAGGCCATCTGCGGCCAACAGCAGTAGACAGTTCGAAAAAAAAACAACCCATCTAGCCCCAATTACTACCTATTCTAGTCTCGGATAAATCGGCCCATAAGCAACCCACGAGGGCCTAATGCGGATTGGCGTGCGGGAACCTTAACTTTTTTTTTTTATTATCAATGGGTTTACGTTTGGCCTCAGTCTCGCCTGATGGTAAGCGATGACGAGGCCTATAGGTACACGTTTACCCAGAAAATGCCTATTCACTCTGGCTTGAATACACCGAGGTTATAAGCTCTGGAAACACAGAGCAGGAAGATCGTTCCACTCCCGAACTGTGCGAACCAAAAAGACGCAGAGAACCGCTTTGTGCGAATTGCTGGAAAGTCAACCACATGGGGATGAAAGCACTCCCGGCGTCTTGTGTTCCTGTGGTAAAATGTGGAGGGTGGTATCAAGCTATGAAGTGCCTGCGCGCACTCTCCAAAAAACAAAAAACTAAGTAGATTCACTAAAATGAAGAGATGTCAACTTAAAAATGTCCGAGCCGCATGACACGTCGTTATTGTTGTATTTAACATAAATTATTAATTTAAAATTGAACCTTAAAACGTTACTGAAAGCGTACAAAATCAAAAGCACGAGCACACTACTATAAGTGAAATTTGAATGAAAATTCCGCCCAACCATTGCAAGGGGCAGAATTTTTCCGCGAATCAGGTTACTCGTAGTTTATTGTTAATCTAAGATGGAACAGGAACAACGGCGTTAGGTACCTTTCGAAGTACTGAGAATCTTAAGATAATAATTTTCGATTACCAATCCGATGTCCATTCTGATAGATGCTTAATTTAAGGGATCTTCCTTACTTCTACGCAATCGAACCCTAATCTAATCACACAAAGTGAAAACCATGTGGACTCCCTACGTTTCGAATTTACAACCTTCGAAGTAACTTGGGATCTTAACTCATCGGACGCAGTTAAACCTCGACTAAATCAACTGAATATAAGTGCTTGACTTCTTTATTGGGAATTTATATCAACTTAAAGTTGTTTACATACAAATAACATGAAGCATATGCGAAAATATATAATAATAATAATTTATTATAGCACGCGTTTATATCATAATAAATAGGCATCTATAGATCATTATACGTGACTGATTTTTACGATAAGTATAGTTGTAACTTAATTTATCCCACCAAAACATTACATGTAACTTAATTTATCCCACCAAAACATTTCATGTAACTTAATTTATCCCACCAAAACAGTTCATGTACTTAATTTATCCACCAAAACATTTCATGTAATTATTTATCCACCAAACAGTTCATGTAACTTAATTTATCCACCAAAACATTTCATGTATTAATTTATCCCACAAAACAGTTCATGTAATAATTTATCCCACCAAAACATTTCATGTAACTTAATTTATCCCACCAAAACATTTCATGTAACTTAATTTATCCCACCAAAACATTTCATGTAACTTAATTTATCCCACCAAAACAGTTCATGTAACTTAATTTATCCCACCAAAACATTTCATGTAACTTAATTTATCCCACCAAAACATTTCATGTAAAATGTCGCCAAGAGGGCTACATAAGGTTTGCGCTGTAAAGAAGATGTCAGATCTCACGTAGAGCCAAACATCTAAATCCTGCGGCCTATCTCTACTGAACCTTACTTCAACAAATTCTAGAATATGCTTTATTATCTGCGACATATCAGTTAATATTTACATTTAAAGAGTATCAAACATTTATTTACAGAGTGCATTTCATTCATAGATTTATATTTTCCGCTTCGCAGATTTTAAAATATATGATTTTGCTAGTTCTTATTATTATTTTACATGTTCACGATAATAATGTATTCATTGCTTAAATAAGTTGTGTAGTAATAGTTAAATAGTGTCTAGGAAAAACTGTTAAAAAAGGTAAAGTCCATCATCGATCATTAAACGTCCCCAATGAGGGGCACGAGCCTACCCGTATAGGGTGATTAAGCTTTAGTCGTCCACGCGGGCCCAGTGCGGATTGGACGACTTCACACACAACCTTCGAATCTCTTCGCAGGCGTGGATGAAGATTTCCTCACGAAGATTTCCTTCACCGTAAGAGCGTCGGATAACGTACATATATTTTCGAAAATTCAAAAACACATTGGTACGTGTTGGGATTTGAACCTTAGCTCTCCCGGTAGGAAGGCGACAGTCCACACCATTGAGCCACTGACGCTTAAAAGGTAAAGTTACTTTTGTTTAAATACCAAAGTTTTCTATTAATTCACTAACAATCCATTACGATTTGAAGACAAGTCACTTGAATTTTCTACTGACAATTGAACACGTAATTGTGACAAATACATTATCATTTATCATTAAATCACAAAATTGATGTTCAACTCCACCTGGCTTCAAGATCGATCGTCTGAAACACAAAAATCTGACAATGGGCTTTACAAATCGGACATGACATATCTTAAGCTCGGGCTATA
Source organism: Leucinodes orbonalis (assembly GCA_019425675.1). Taxonomy (NCBI): domain Eukaryota; kingdom Metazoa; phylum Arthropoda; class Insecta; order Lepidoptera; family Crambidae; genus Leucinodes; species Leucinodes orbonalis. Next base: position 32,283 of record PQWD01002765.1, on the reverse strand, counting down.
CCTGTATCATTGAAGGTTGCAATTCGTGTGCAGTTGGCAAAATACCACTGATAACAACCATAATCTGTTGCTATCTTAGTAAATAAATCTTGGCAAATCTGGAACTAGCTAAACCTAAATATAAGTGTCTAAGTTTCGATAGAAGAGTTTGTTTAGAATAATGAGTAAATCTGAGACGAGCCAAGCGAAGTGCAACCTAACTTTTCTCGAAGTGTTTCGTCGTTTTGTTGACTCTCATAAAGTTGGTTTCCGATGTATCAGATAGTCCATATTCTTAGAATATCATGCCATTATTAGACTTATTAAACATACAAAGTCTCAATTGAATAGCTTGAATACTATAGATTTTAGTGAAATGTAAAGTACGCCGATTTCGTCACTGACACACTGATGATCATTAAAATGTTTGGCTCTTTCCTGGAGTGCTAGAAAGCTAAAATTTGGTACGTCATCTAAGTTTAGTATAAAACAGACAAAAAAACATAAAGTTATAACTTTCGTCTTCCATCCCCTTAAATAGGGGGTTGGATGTTTATATGAGACTTTCACCAATTTTAGGAAAGGTTATACGGGGCGAGAGTAATTAATTTTTTTTTTAAATAAGTACTTCAGACAAAAATAAAGACTGTCTAGCAACTTACAAAAAGGATCTGAAATCCCACAAAAACATTTTTGAGTTTTGTTTTGTAATAACTTTGCGTATATTTTGCTGTCGTATACAGCCATTTTCTATTAATTTATCACACTCTTTCGTAATAACCTACAAAACTCTGCTGAGCTTTCAAAATGCACTGGTTTAGATTTACAAGTTATGGTTCAAAGCCCCTTGGTTACTGTCCATCGAACATCTTCTTAGACAACAACTATGATGCTTTATAATGTAGTGTTTGCCTAAGCGTCTATGGATTGGTGAATCTGTGCAGATTTTTATCAATCATGTGTTAACCTGATACGCAGGGACATTAGGACAAGTGGATTTCGAACAATAAATCATTACATTTAACTCTCAGGCAGTAAATCACTCTTCTTTATCAGAGTGATCCTTATTTATCGGGCCGATAAAATCTATTTCTTTACATAATTTCAGTTAAAATAATGTAAGATGCGAGTGGGAGATGTGGGATAATTGTGTGTAATGTGCGTGCTAACATCATCCATCACGCTTATCACAGTTCGGGTGATAACGGTATCGGTCCGTTGTTAATCTAAGGACGTAAACAAACTACGTGATGTGCTGGTCTTGGGAGAGGAGTCTTACGGAAGATTCTGCTTGTGTTTAAACAAGTAATTCATTTTTTTAATGCCGTAATATGATTGGGAAGGTCAGTTCGCTCACCTGATAAGTAAATAATAAATATCCACTGACATTAACACAGCGCCATCTAGCCCCAATCGAAACGTGAAGCTTGTATTACGGGTACTCAATGATAGCTTTTATATTTTTTTTTGTAAATACATACATATCATATACAGAAACACCCAGACCATTACAAACAGACATGTTCATGCACACAAATGTTTGTGATGCGTGGGGATTGAATCCGGAACCCTTAGTGTAGTAGCCGACGTCTCGATCATTACACCACATGGGTTGTCACGGTTTCGTCAAAAAGGTATTGGAATTTAATATTATGTACTTTTTAACTAATAAAGCAAAAGTCTGGTTCGTCGTCGCGTTGTCACTGCCAGAAAATCAGCACTGTCGTGTGTTCATTAATTGAGACATGGTATTCTTTTATAAATACACACAGCAGCATAGGCTGAGGCAGTTTCCATTTGACTAATAAAGTATTGCACTCTCTTGTTTTAGTTTTATACCTATTCAACCTATCGCAGTCCACTGCTGGACATAGGTCTTCCCCATTTTGCGCCAGATATCCCGGTCCTCCGCTTTTCTCATCCAACCTCCAACAGAGAATTTTCGCAAGTCGTCAGTCCATCGGGCCGGAGAGCGTCCTACACTACGCTTGCCGAGACGCGGTCTCCACTCCAGAATTCGTCTGCTCCAACGGCCATCAGTTCTGCGACATACGTGACCAGCCCACTGCCACTTCAACTTGCTGATCCGGCGGGCTATGTCGGTACCTTTAGTTCTTTTACGGATTAAATCATTTCTGATCTTATCCCTAAGAGAGACCCCGAGCATAGCTCGCTTTAGTTTGATGTTATGTTTTAATTTTACGATAATTTATATTTTTATTTTATTTTAATAGTTCCAAAAATGATTATTTTTTTTATTATTTTCCATGTATAGAATGGAAATCGTTTTCTTTCTTTCAATAAGTAGATTAAAAATTGTCACGACAACCACATTTTTCGCGAAAGCCTTCAAAGGCGGCTCAAGGACATGACATCCAGCACAAAATGTTTGGCAGCGCTCTCTTCTTCTATCCATCACTATAATTTTCACCTTCTGAGAGTTTAAAATAAATAGCCTCTCGCTGTCTGTGTGCTATCCCATTGATAAAAGATCGGATCGTTTTGTGGCCTATATCAATAAGACGTTACTCCAGTATAATTGATTTATTGAGTGTTGACAGTGTAAAAGACTGGACATGCCATATCCGGAAGCCGGGCTCTCTAAATATAATAAATTATAATACGACCATGTGACCCGTCGCCCGTGATCGATGACCACGCCGTGTAATCGATGAACGCCGCCGCAAGATGGCGCCGAAATGTCAAGTTGACAACTTCATTGTGGCCGCCATTGTTATGCAAATACGTAACCGTTATTATTAATTTATATGTATCTCTTTTTGCCGCGTATATCTTAATAGAAGTGTTTATTTAATTTAAAAAGTTATTTCAGACCTAAGAGAATATGTAAAGATAGTAAGAGAAGTGTAACAGTTATTGAGTTACGATAATGAACAAGTTTTTGAGTAGGTATGTTCTACCTGATATTGTTTAAGAAACAGTATGGGTAATTAAATATTATTATCGTATTTATAGGCATTGCTTGAAAAGAAAAGATGTTTCAGTGCTTCAAATGGAAGTTAAGCCGTCTTCAGTCCCGATTACTATCTTAGCATAGTCGTATATAAATTGTATTTTGACATGATAACATATTTTTTGTGATTACTGTTTGTGTAAGTAAACATTACTTATTTCATAGAAGAAACGAAAAATATCGATAAATACTGTCCCAAAATAAAATTTCAAAATTGTAACAACGATAACGTTACAATCTTAACACATATTAAAACATGTTGGTTCAGTATAACCACAGATAAAATAAATATACTAAAGTTGTTAAACTTTAGTATAGTGTCAAACAACATCCCTTGTTCCCTTATCATTTGGACTTGCTATGGACTGTCCATATGACAAGTTTACTGTGATTTCTTACCAAACATTTTTAAGTCGATTAAAGCCGAGGTGTTTCGCGATTGTAGGAAATATTTTTGGATAGTGCTACGACCGATAGTGATTCTATAATCGTGCTGATAAATTGTGACATTTCATGATACGAGTGTATGCGGACGCGAAACTGACGGATTTTAAATGGAATTTATGAAATATGTTTTTTATCGTCAGCTTGGAGATTGGGCCGTAACCCAGCATGCGGGCCCAATACGGATTAGTGGGTGTTGTTGGTTTACTACCATCATAAGAATGTAGTCCTCCGAAGCGCGAAATATTCGTTCTTTTCGGACAATCAGGTGGTTCAGCCTGCACGTCCTTACCAAAACTAGGATTTTGAATTTGACAATGATGTAATTAGTAAAAATTACGCAGTGTAGATATAAATTGTTTGATGAAAATTATTTGAACATTATTGACTAATCGGGACATTTAACATCCCGAACAGGTACAAATCGGGACGCATCTCCAGACCCCTGAAAATCGGGACGTCCCCCCAAAACAGGTTACCTGGCAACACCATCTACCACCTAGTGACATGATGTATAAATTTAGTGATTTCCAATTACCGTCCAGATCCAGAGCATTCCCAAATTGATAAGAGACAATTTTGAATACCCATAAACGAGTACAATTCGCTGAACAACATAAATTGACCCATTTTGTAAACACATCGAATTATCAGCGATAATGGTAGACTCATAAAATCTATGTGCTACCAGCTGATACGGGCTGATAAACCTTGTGATTTAGGCGACCAGTGTTGCCGAACTATCAATAGTTGGACTATCGATAGTTGACCTCGAAGATCATCTATAATATCGATAGCTTAGTTTAGGCAATAAATAAATTAATATCCATCACACAACGCCATCTAGTCTCAAGTTAAGCGTGAAGCCTGTATTACGGGTACTAAACAACGATAAATATACTTTATATATTTTTTTGTAAATACTTACATATTATACATAGAAAAGTCGACCGCAGTTGCAGTCGACCTCTCAACCGCTACACCAAATCGGTCGCCAATAGTATTGATACACTGCAATACTATCGATCGTATCGGAGCTCAATATAGACATAACATTGAGATATAGGTTGCCATGAAAATGTCTGTTTGTAATGGTCTGGGTGTTTTCTATGTATGAAATATATGTCATATTTACAAATATATATATATACTTCACACTTACTTGGGGCTAGATGGCGCTGTGTGAATGTCATTGGATATTTATCTATTATTGCGCTAAACTAAGTTATCGATAGTATCGATCGTGGCAATACTATTGATAAATTGTTAACTATCGATATTTGGTGTAATTAACAAAGCCGATAGTATCGATACCATCGATAGTTATGTCTACATTGAGCTACGATACTATCGATAGTATTGCAGTGTATGAAGAAGAAGTAGAAGAAGAAAAAACCTTTATTCAAATAAATCTGTTACAGATAATTTTGAATCGTCAATTGTTATTATTATCAATTTTTTTTGTGACTCTACCACCGGTTCGGAATAAGTAGGATCTTCGAGAAGAGCCGGCAAGAAACTCGAGTTACTCTTTTAATGTTTTTATCAGTGGTTACCAGTTTTGTCATTTACCTACAAAGCTTTACAATTTATTACAAAGATTTTGTAACTGGAACACTAAGTGCAAGACCACACATCTTTATCCGATAAATATTCTTCTATTGTATAGTCACGTTTTTGAAGAGGGTTTTTTAATCTTTAATATAAACTGCTGAAAAGGCAATTCGGCAAGATTTTGTGGTATTTTATTAAAGAATGTTATGCCTCTTCCAACAAATCAATCAAACTTCCAAATATCAATACTGTGCGCTAAACTAAGCTATCGATATTATCGATACTATTGCATTTGTCTCACTATCGGTGGAGTATCGATAGCCTATAAATAGTCGACTACCGAGCGGCAACACTGTAGGCGACGCTGGCTACGTCTGTAATCTGTGATATCGGATCTCCATAGATACGGTTTAATTCGATTGACGTAAATTGTGGTTAATTGATAGCGAGTGCAATAACACATTTGGGAAAGGGTGTTTCAATGACAAAATGTTGGATAATCGAAAGCTCTCGACCATTTTCATCGACATTGATACATCCTTAAAATGAATAAATGAATGTAATGATCTGCCCGAGTCCATCTTAGATTCACCAGGATAGTCTGTGCTCAAGAGCAAGCCCATAAGTAATAAAAAAAACCATTTAGCGTCAACTTACGCACGTAGTATGTAAACTAAACATCATATGAATATACACATAATTATTCATAGAAATACTAAGACCAATTCAGCTAGATAATGTTCATCATCAGCTCATTAAACGTTCTCACCGAGGGGCACGAGCCTACCCGTATAGGGTGATTAGGCCTTAGTCGTCCACGCGGGCCCAGTGCGGGTTGGACGACTTCACACACAACTTTCGAATCTCTTCGCAGGCGTGCATGAAGGTTTCCTCACGATGTTTTCCTTCACCGTAAGAGCGTCGGATAACGTACATATATTTAAAAAAAATCGAAAACACATTGGTACGTGTCGGCATTTGAACCTCAGTCCTCCCGGTAGGAAGGCGACAGTCCGCACCATAGATACATACTCACTAATATTTGTTCTGCACGGGAATCGAACTCGGAATCCTTGGTATTGTAGCCGACTTTTATCTCTCAAAACCTGTTGCTTTTTGGTAAAGAGGGCCCTTAGTCAAGATAGGAAAATATATAAATATTTATTTGTTATAAAACTGTCCGTGTAATTTATCTAAAGCACACGAATTTTATACATATCACTGATAAAATATCTTAATAGAAATCACAATAATAAAATGTTGTCCCTGCCGATGATACTATCAGGTGATGCGATAATATATCTTGGATTTGTGATATCGCCACTTGAGCGCACACATTATTTTTATTCAATTGGCTTTACGTATTATGTTATAAATGAAACAATTATATTTAGCACTTCTCAACCAATAGTGATGATGATCAACTCATTAAACGTCACCACCGAGGTGCACGAGCCTACCCGTATAGGGTGTATAGCCTTGGTCGTGCGGGCCCAGGATTGGACGACTTGACATACAACCTTTGAATCTCTACGCAGGCGTGCGCAGGTTTCCTCACGTTTTTTCTTCGTATATTACAAAATCTCGTACAAATTTATACGAGGTTGATAGTGGTACGGAATTCTTATTGTAGGTAATTCAAGCGTTTAGAAGACCACACACAAAATATATTGTTACGAATTGACGTAATTAAAATGACATTAAATATGGCGGCTAATATGTGACGTTAGTCCACCATAGAGTATGACATGCAAATTGTCAAATAGCAGAGTCTAGCATGTTCTAGATATTTCGGGAACTATGTAGAATGACGTCGACGCTTCGAGCTTAGCGGGCGGACAGTATATAAGGCGGACCGATGGGTGCGCCGGCAGTCTTGTGTTCTACTCAAGAGCGAACGAAGAGCGAAATACCTGCGACTACAAGGAAGAAGCGAGTGATACAGCGATATCTAAGGGATCGTCGAGTGTGAGATAACAGTGTGAAGAGTTAACGAGTGATTATAACGTGTGTGTGCGGACATTATACGGACTCATTAAGTGTTGTGTTATAGTGTTCAGTGTTAATTACGGCTTATAGTGCGTGTGTTAATTGACTAATTAGTGTAACACAGCACTAATAACACTTACACCCTAAGTGTTATTAGTGCTGTGTGTAATTTATAGTGGTTAGTTAATAAAGTGTGTTACCGTGTTATTCTTCGTGTTTAGCAATAATTAATCTGGAACCCCCAGCTCGTAACAATATATTAGACACACAGACATTAACACAGCACAATCTAGCCCAACTCGAATAGAAGAGAGCGTCGGTGGCTCATTGGTGTGGACTGTTGCCTTCCGATCTGGCAGGTTCAAATCCATCGTGAGGAAACCTGCGCACGACATGAAGAAATTCAAAGGTTGTGCGTAAAGTCGGACAATGCGCACCGGGCCTGCGTGGACTAAGGCCATACACCCTATACGGGTAGGCTCGTGTCCCTCTGTGGGGATGTATAATGAGCTGATGTTGATGAATCTAACCCTAGGTTAGGCAATCAGTACTATAGTTAAATTAAACAATTTATAAATAAGCTCATACAGGTGTTTTTTTAATTGTAACACGTAGACTAACTAAAAACTGGTCAAATATTTAATATATGAAATATAAAAACATAAACAGAATCCTCCATAAAAGGCACTGTTAAATCAGCCATTAGTAAAATAACATAACCGTACATTAATATCTACTAAGTATTCATTGTGATCCGGGGATGATGATACAGGGACCATCATTATCATCGTCAGTACATTAATACAATCTTTGACTCCACGCGGTCCGTCCGCCTCGAACAATGGACGATTATCTAGGAATGCATTTATGTCGGCGGTTAACATATTAGTTTATTGTTTGGAAAACTAGACGGCTACTGGATATGTTATAATTAGACACATTGAAAATTCTTTATTTTTTACTAGGTATATAAATAAATAATAAATATTCACTGACATTCACACAGCGCCATCTAGCCCCAAGTTAAGCGTGAAGCCTGTATTATAGGTACTAAACAACGGATAAATATACTTAAATACTTTTTTTTTGTAAATACATACATATTATACATAGAAAACACCCAGACATGTTCATGCACACAGTACTGCTGCCGGGGATCGAACCGGCACCCTTGGTGTTGCAGTCGACGTCTCAACCGCAACACCAAATGGGTAGTTCGATTTAATCGTGAAACTGAGGCGAATGGAGATGCAAAATGAAATCCATTGGAAGATGTGACTTCGAATTGCCGTAAAACACGACGGGATACAGGATTAGTTTAATGTTAAAAGAGTACCTACAAATACAAGGGTGAATTGTATAAAACCTTAAGCATTGTAAGGGATTACAATGTTTTGATTGTTCTTTGTTCATTTTTCTTTCAGCCTTCATAATTTTGTCTTTATGACATTAGCGGGTGTATACGAGACAAAAATGTTTTATTATTTTAATAACGCCTGCAGACGTTTATTGTCCGCGAACGTGTTAAGCTTTGCGGAATCGCTGACGATATGACCTGGCGTAGCCTATGATACCCAGTCCAATGGAATCCTTCACACTGAGGTAGATATAGATGAGTCTAGAAAATTTCGTATCTCAAATTAACCTGGACTTAACCCCAATTTTACTTAACATTGAATTGTTCATACCAAAGTTTGTATGACCTAAAATTAAAAGGCAACCAAACCGTTCCACCAAAGCGTCAAACTTAAAAGGCTCATTAAAGTACACAACGTACAAATATTTGGAAAGTTGGAAGCTCTTAAATAACTGTATCTTAATATTAATACACAGTGGATTATAAGAATCAGTTGACCGCCCTATTAGAGGCTTAGCTAGATAAGGGCCGTCTTTAGTCGGGGCACTGAGATAATTCGACCTACTGGTCGCCTCTACGCCCACTACTTCTGATTAATATTTGAATAAGATATCTATGTGGCTTCTTACAAATAGGTTACTTATTGGGGGCAAAACAGAAAGCTACATTGGGGTTCGTAAGCACAACGAAAGAGGTTTTATAATAATGATTATATTTCAGTTATTGAAATGATGAAAAGGATGTTAAATGCTTTAAAAGTCTAAGTACCAAAGTTAGACCACCTTGTGTTGTAGATAAGAAGAGTACTACTTAACGTTAATATGATACAAATAGGTAATTTTGTTCATACTATTAATACTTGCTAAGTTATATTTTAATGAAATGCGTACTAAAAACTCTATTTTAAACGAGTAATTGTCGCAAATCTTGCCAAGAATGTACTTAGCTATACAATTATTTTAAGTTATGTATCTACCCAGTTCCATAATATGATGGCTTTATCTACATAAGTACTTACCTACCGATTTTGTTCGAGTTTAATTGAATAAAATGTTGTGTTAAATTCAATGATGTTTATTGTAACACAAATATAGAATTTATTGTAATTATTATTAAATGTTTGTCATTACATTTGAGCTCTTATTAAGCTTATTAACATGATTATTATAAAACAATTATAAGACGAAAATGATAAACTATACAATTACATGAAAAGCATACTAGAAAGTTATATTTTTGGTACGTATTTATTTGCGGTGACAATGCGCACAATATTTCTGTGTAGCCTTTTATCGCCGTCTTAATCCAAATAAGCTTATATACAGTGAATTTGAATAAGTTGGATTTTCAGTACGATTGTAGTCATTTCTCGTGCTAAATTACGTCGGCAATTCTCTAAAGCACTTATAAGTCACGGTTTATTTTGACCGTGGTTATTCACACCAAAATCACCATCGCATCACTTCATTTTCAAACACTAATAGAACTGTAACTACGCACAATAAAGGTTCTTTCAATCCGTGTTTACCGAAACGAGCTTTTTATTGATATTAAATAAGTCAAGGGGTCATTACCAGGACAAAGCCGAATATCGAGTCGCGTGCGGGACGTTCGCGTGACGATCGCGATACGGGACGTGGACCCGCCGTAATCGGTTTACTGGGACCAACGCTTTGGTGGTTGGTCCAAGTTATGAACGATCGGTTTCGACGTGTGACAGTTATATAGGACTTGGTTTTTTTACTCAACTCGTCTGCTTTTACGGTCATCGGTTCATATGTGTTGGTTACGGATGCCGTTACACACCAAACATTACGTTTCGGTACTAACACAATGGTTAAACAATGTTCCCTCTTTAAGTCAATACAATTTATTAATTTTTTACCAACCGAATAGAAAATGCTTCAATATTAAAATGAGTAAAAAATTAAAGGAATTTATTATGAAAAATTGATTCTACAACAATCACAATATCCCATTAGAAGAATTTCTACTAACAGGATTTTGTAATTGGTGAACAATAATTATTCTAACTTTATAAATCTGGCTACTAATTTATGTTGACATTTTAATTTTGCTATTGTATCATCCTGTTTTAATATTATTGTGACTTTTGATCTATTTATTTTACTTATTTATTTAAATTTGACATGTGAACATTACAATTCATACATATCGACAAACAAAATGTTCATGGAAATCGTGCTGGAAGTCGTATTGTGTTTATAACCGAAAATTTATAATACGATTTTATTGATCGGCTATATGTTGACATTACAATGTAAGTGCGCATTTATAGCCGTTATTAAAAACCTATTGTTTTTGTGACCATTTCTCGTTATCGCTACGGTTTGTGACTTGGACCACAACTAGGCAGGCTAATGCAGGTGACTTGCACGCCGTAATACGCGGGCCACTTCCCGCCTTAATGACCAGGAGCTGTCTTCCGCCCAGTGGCTTGGCCTCTTATGATTTTAGCGGATTAATGTTTAACTCGATGAATATTACAAGTGGACTTTTAATTAAGACGCACTGACCTAGTAAGACGATGGAGTAGACGAGTTCTGGAGTGGAGGTGGAGGCTGGATGAGAAAATCGCAATGTGGGGAAGACCAATGACCAGCAGTGGACTGCGATAGGTTGAAGAAAAGACCTAGTAAGTATTATAGTAAGGGTGGGAGAGACGTAGTTCAATACGAATTGGACCGGAGTGATTCCACGGCGTTACATAAAAGTTACCGAAGGTCCAAAATGTCCCCTTCTCCTGCCTCGAATTTCTAGATCTCTTTTTTTTAAGGTTGGCAACGCATTACCAGCAATTATCCGTTACGAGTGTCCGAGATAGCAATAACAAAATCAAATCAATTTAAATAGAAAAATTATATGAAAACCTCTAAATATTTGAAAACTATGCAGGTATTATTGATTATAAAATATTTTATCGAGGTAAAAAAATCTCGTCTTTATTGTAAATCTGCGATACGACATTTTGAACATACCTGAGTTTACAAACAAATATCTAAAGTTTTAGGCATCCCCAGGGAAAAGGGGATCAATTCTGCCAGCGACAGCGATTCGTAAATTCCTCATGTATACCATCCTGTTGTCGTTCAATTTCAAACTCTATCACTCTTTTTAAAGCTTTAGAATTCTTTGGCAAAACTTATCATACAAACGGCACGTCCCGTATGCAGTTCCAACCAGAAAATGACAATGTGAAATATCCTTTAACATGACAAGTAACAGTAAGTTTGCATTTACAAAATAAAGCTTAAGATTACGGGTTAAGTTTGATTTTTGCGTAGAGATATGTTTAACATTTGTAAATCTATGTTTGCAAGGTATGATGTGTCGCAGGCGTATTGTAGTAATAGATAACATCGGATATATCCTTTGCCGATTCTCGCGTGTGGTCCGCTGAGTTTGCGACTTTTTGGCGCTGAGGTTGGCAAATTTGCTGACGTCATCACCGTGACGTAATGGTTTGAAAATTCTTTACAAAGTCATATTGTGCTTTGAAATTGATATTATTATCAATAGTGTTTGTAGTTGTAGTGACCGTTGTTTAAATCTTTTTGTGTTCACTTCTACTAGCATAGCAATACAGACAAATCCGCTGGATAAATACCTCCTCTAATAACGTTAGTCATTCGGGGTGGGCATAAGATGAATTTAATAAATCCTTCTGATAAGGAAAATTGATGTTTTTTTACAATATTCGTTATTTACTCGACTTTCATAATAATATACGACAGAAAAAGATCTTTATGATTAAGTATTTATTATTATGCTTTATACCTTTATTTACTCCAAAAAACATTATCTACCATTGGTTACATTGTCGAATATATGCATATATAATTTTACGATGGTTTTGTAACTGATAATCGTTAATGATTTAGTTCGAGCTTAGTGTGCTGTCAAAGAGTCAGTTCTAGGTAGTACCTACTGATGACGTTCTGTGAAAGAATCATCATTATCAGCTCATTTAACGTCCCATGAGGGCGAGCCTACCTATAGGGTGATTAGGCCATAGTCGTCCGCGGGCCAGTGCGGATTGGACAACTTCACAAACAACCTTTGAATCTCTGTCGCAGGCCTGATGAAGGTTTCCTCACGATGTTCTCCTTCACCGTAAGAGCGTCAGATACGTACAATATTTCGAAATTCGAAAACACATTGGTACGTGTCGGGATTTGAACCTCAGCCCTCCGGTAGGAAGGCGACAGTCCACACCATTGAGCCACCGACGCTCGTGAAAAAATATTTTTTTAAATTAAATTGACATACACTATACGTTACATCTCCTTTTACTATTCAGTTTATCCAACATTTAATAAATTACTCTGCATTTCTAGAAACCTCAGAAGTTAATTGCTCGACATTTCTGCACAGTCACGATCACAGCGATCTGTCACTGTGACACGTATTAGTGATACCTATCCCGTGTCACAGCTCTAACACGATGTCGTGTCTTTTGACACACGCTTGTGTGCGTTAGGTCATAACATGTTTTCATAATTTGTTGACACTTGCATTAACTGTATATTAGGTAATTAATTGCATAGGATTTAATATTTTACTGAAATAAATTATTTATTATTATTATGTTCATCATCAGCTCATTATATGTCCCCAACGAGAGGCATGAGCCTACCCGTAAAGGGTGTGTAGGCCTTAGTCGACCACGCGGGCCCAGTGCGGATTGGCCGCCTTCACGCACAACCTTTGAATCTCTTCGCAGGGGTGGACAGGTTTTCTCTCGATGTTTTCCTTCATCATAAGAGCGTCGGATAACGTACGTATAATTTCGAAAATTCGAAATCACATTGGTACGCGGCGGGATTTGAACCTAAGCCCTCCCGGTAGGAGGGCAACAGTCCACACCATGAGCTTTATTTTATTTTTTTTATGTTATAGGGAGCAAACGAGCAAGGAGACGCCTGATGGAAAGTGTTCAACTCCGCCCATGAACAACAGTGGCACTAGAAGCGCTACCGGTGCGTTGCTTACCTTTAAGGAAGGAATACACTATTTCTTGAAGGTGCCTATGTCATATTTGTCAGGAAATACCGCTGCTGGTAGGTCATTCCATATTAGCGAAGTACGCGGAATGAAATTGCGCATAAATCGAACTGTAGTCGAACGCCAACCATCAAGATGATGAGGATGGAATTTCAACTTATGGCGGTAGTCCGATGATGAAACTCAGCAGCAGGTATCTGATCGAACAGATCTTTGGAACACTCCCATTGTATTGCGATAAAAGGACAAGAGACTCGCAACATCTCTGCGCAAGGCTAAGGAATCTAGACCATTGGTGATCGACGGATCGTTGACCATCCGCGTGGCTCTTCGTTGTACGCGGTCAAGGGGAAGAAGAAGGCATTGGCGCTTCCGGCCCAAAGATGCGAACAATACTCCATATGAGGGCGCACCTGTGCCTTATAGAGCTGAAGGCGCTGGTGGGTCGGGAAGTATTGCCTAGCTTTTCGGAGCACACCCAGCTTCTTAGACGCCAATTTGGCTTTCCTCCAAATGACCGCGAAATTGAACATCACTCGTTATCGGTACTCGGAGTCCCCTCGAACTTAGGACCAAATGAGCTTGTTATAATAAAAGGAATAAAAATAATTTGAGCATTATTTTTCGAGTTCGTAATACTTATATTAGTACGTTCCGAAAAGAAAACTCACATCTGCTAAAATGAAACGATATAGTCCCAAACGAGTAAATATTTTGCAAAATAACCCTATAATATGGCCTAATTCGCTATAAACTTTAAGGCCTGTAGACGACGCGGGAAAGAGCCCTTTATGGCATATAATGGGACCACCGTGAAAGGTTCTGGTACTACAATGTTAACTAATGAGTTTCGGCCGTTTGCCGTCGGAGTTAATATTTATTTGTCGAAACTGTAGGTTTTTACGCTGTCTGACGTTACAATGTTGTGTTTGTTTGAGGGTTCAGTGCCCAAGGGGTGAGAAAGCGGAACCCTATTATTAAGACTTTGTTGTCTGTCCGTCCGAAGAAACTTATAGGTATCAGTCTATCACTACCACTTAGGTAGATCGGTACTGAGTCGTCTATGTAGGTACCACCGCAGTGCCAGATATCGTCCCGTGAAACAGAAGTGTTTTGCATTTCGGGTAACGGGCGCAGTGCGGCATTGATGGAGAATAATAACTCTATTAAAGAAGGACTTAACGTGCATTCCGCATTTTTATTTTCGCCAAAAAGTTATAAAGCATCCTTTACGTAATATTTGGCTGATTTAATTTAAAATAAATACTTCTTAAAATATGCCATACTACCAACACGCTGCGAATTCAACCGCAAACTTTACGTTCCCGTAGGAATCCAAGGATAATGAATAGCCTGTGTGTTATTATGCTGAATAAGCTTATTATTGGTGAGTTTCACGAAAATCCTAAATCCGAAAATAAAGTAGTTTTTATGTAAAATAGGCAGAAACATATATCCTTGTTCCGTTTGGGCGTGACGAGGTTTTATATATAGGCAGGTATATGTTAGCTTATTCAGAGAGACCTAACATCGATTGCCTCGGGTGTTGTGCGGCATTGATGGACAATAATACCTTCTATCAGTTGTTGGTCTCCATCAATGTTGCTTTAACATGGTCAGGCGTGTCACTTACTATCAGGTGAGCGTCCTGAACCGACCGTGAACCGTGAAGGAAAACATTGTAGGAAACCTGCGCATGCCTGCGAAGAAATTCAAAGGTTGTGCATGTCGGCCAATCCGCACTGGGCCCGCGTGCTCGGTGGGGACGTATAATGAGCTGATGGTGATGACTCTATCTACGAAGTTTGTGTTAACTGTGATCTGTAAAATTTGTTTATTTAACGCAAATAAGATGCGGAGTCATTCTTCACTAAGGGAATCGACATAATACATTTTGGTCACCCATCCTCGTTGGATCATTGCGATAGTTGCTTAACTAAAGCGATCGTCAACCGAATGCTCTATCCAGACCTCATACATAGTATGGATTATAATTAATTAGCCGTGAAGTGATATTTATTCCGATTCTATATACAAAGTATTCTTAACAACCACCTTTTAATTAAAAGTTGTTTTTGTTGGAGCCTCACACAGGTTACGTTTTCTCTTTATGCCACAGGCATAGCGGAACCATTTTAACGATTTACCGACTCATTTTATTGACTCTAGGCAATTTGCGGATTGCCTGCACTTCGGATCGCCTCATTAATTTCAATATTTACAACCGCATTACGTTTTGTTGTATTAAAAATGCATTTCATTTGATACTATCACATACAAATTACGTTTCGTGAATAAATTGCTTTGAACAAGGAATATACTTGTGTGAAGTTTTTATTGTTTAATGTTTTATCGTATTAGTGGCGCGGTTAATTTAAATTACAACTAGAAACTATTTTAATAGTTAACAATAATGAACAACGTGTTTTTTAATGAATGAGTATAACCACCACCCTATATATTTGTTTTTAATAAGCCTCTGGTACTTTGCGAGATATATTTTTACGAATTGACTAAAATGTTTGCGTACAATACATACGCAGTTATGCGTTTTTACGCTAACAGAGTGTGAACTTAGACTTAGTTACCGGATGCCCATCCCCCTTACCCATATTTTCTTTGCCATCGCCTCCTTTTGGGGTTCTGTAGCCAAATCGCAAAATGCGGAACCCTTATAGATTCGTCAAGTCTGTCTCACAATTTAAATGAATAATTTTACGTTCTAAATATAATAGTAACTTTACGTATGTGTAAGAATCGTCAAACAAAAAATTACCAAGCCTCATGAATTTTTTGTTTGACGATTCTTCGTGATTGTGCAACTAGTTAGTTTAATATTGATCTAATTATTGTCGCGATAACTAACGGCATTTTCCGTTAGTGTGGCCGCAGCATAACAAGTGTCTATGGGTGTCAATAACACTAAGTTATTATTAGGTTATAAGGTTAATCATCTCCTCTATGCTGTGCGATGTTTCCTAGTTTGCTTAGTACATTGCAGTCTGAATCACCTGATTCGCCGAAAGAAAGATAATTCCGTGTTTCGGAGGGCACTCCAAGCCAGGACCGATCCCTGGCTTTTTTCTTTTTAAATCTTAGGATGGTAGTAGTTAAGCAATTCGCATTGGGTCCGCGTGGTGAGCTACAGCCTAATCTCCCCATAGCTATGCTGCGCGGGAAAGCCTATTCCATGCAGTTATAGGCTAATGATGAAAAAAAAACATGAACTTTAATTGAACATGGTTTTTGTATTATTATATCACGGGCAGTATTTCTGCAGAAAAATAAAACTAAATCGTACACAACGGTTTCAAATTCAAATTCAAATAGCCTTTATTTCTGAACTTACATCTTGAAACATTACATGAAAATAGATAACAATATTTTATAAGTAAAATGACAATTATAAACAATACATTACAATAACTAACCAATTTGCCAATCAATTAATAATTCTATAGTGAATTTCAATCTTAATAAAATTTGAAAATGTCATTTTATAATTTAAAAAATTGATAATTAATTAAAAAAAGTACATGCATTTCATTGTTCATTTCATATAAGTCAAGTTAATGGATGTCAATAAATTTTATCATATAAATCTAATTGTCATAATAAAAGTATATAAAGCAATGCATTGAAATATATAAGTCAATAAAATCTCTTAGTTCAGTGTGCCTCTCGGCAAAGGCTCCTCCAGTAACTTCCATTGTTTACGGTCAAGGGCTACTCTGCGCCACAATGGGCCGGCTGTCATTTTAATTTCGTCTTTCCATCGTCTAGATGGTCTTTCTCTAGCCCTTTTTCCATCTCTGGGATACCAGTTCGTCACAATTTTGCTTCATTTTTCCAGGTTGCATCTTAACATATGTCCAGTCCATCTCCATTTTAGTAGGTCAATTCTTGTTATTATATCCATTACCTTTGTTTGTTTTCTCAAATCTATATTTCTTATGCGGTCTCTTTTATTTACTCCTAATATGCTTCTTTCCACAACACAACGGTTTAATCGACCAACAATATTATAATCTAATGTTACATCTATTTATAGCCCACTGTGGATTTCTTTTTCTAGCCCCCAACGTTCCATTTCACGTGTACCCCGCGTTCCGTTTCACCCACACGCGACTCGGCCTAATCCTCCATGTTGCTTTTTTATCTGTATTTGTTTTTATAATTGCACGCAACATAAACCCAACGTTTCCGTGGAAAGCCGGGTTGGTTGCTTGTTACACAGTTTGTTTTCGATTGTTTTAAGTGACAATTTGTGGTGTTATGAATGTGATTGTATGATTGTTCGTGTGCTCTGGGTAGGTATTAGTAATGTAGGTTGTATGGTTAACCTTGTTTTTTGGTTGTTGGACGACCCATTTGGTATAGCAGTTGAGACGTTGGCTTCAACACCAAGGGTTTCGGGTTCGATCTCCGGGTCTGGGTGTTTTCTATGTATAATATGTATGTATTTACAAAAAAGGATGTATATAAGTACACATAATACAGGCTTCACGCTTAACTTGGGGCTAGATGGCGCTGTGTGAATCTCAGTGGATATTTATTATTATTATTTATAACCTTATATTTAAGTATTTAATTTGAATCGCCAAAACGGGAGAAATAAGTTAGATTGAGATAACTATGTCCGGGGTTTCTCTAACAGATAAAATCAAAAATTATTAACGTTAAAGTGGCAGTGGGTCGGTCATGTACGACCTCAGATAAATTATATAGTAACTAGAAGCCCAATCTCACTCAAAAAGTGTCCGCGGCAAAACTCCGCCCATCACGTTAGTTAGAATTTTCATTTATAATCACGTCGCTCGCTATATGTCATAGTAGCAGGCTTGTGCTTTTGAATTTGTACCCTTGTAATGACGCGTTAAGCTCAAATTTTTGTCATAAATCTATACTAATATTATAAAGCTGAAGAGTTTGTTTGTTTGAACGCGCTAATCTCAGGAACTACTGGTTCGATTTGAAAAATTCTTTCAGTGTTAGATAGCTTATTTATCGAGGAAGGCTATAGGCTATATATTATCACGCTACGAGCAATGGAAGCGAAGGAGAAATGAATAATGTTTCAAAATCGTTTTTTTCCATGCTTGGAGCTTCCTCTGCGTAAACGGTTAAAGTTTCGCAAAAGTCATGTATGAGAGTAATGTTTCCCTTTTAAAGGTCTACAAAAAAGTCCGCAACAGCATATGTCTATCTTATAAGGTTAGCTCCGTATATCATATTTAAAATGCATCATTTGCGAAGGTGTTTTCATAAATATGATATTAATCCTTATACAAATAAATACTTTATTTTTCACAAGTATTTCATTTAAAACAAAATTACCCATTCCATCATTCAATTTAAATGAATATCTTATGAGATATCGCAAGTTTAACTCACCTTTATAAACGAAGAAGCGGGTTAAAGAGAGCGTTAGGCCAAAGTAACTATTCCACGCGGACGAAGTCGCACACAAAAGCTAGTATAACAATAAGTCAACGTACATGTCAAGTAGCTCGGACATTAGTTTTTTGGATATCAACCATTCTTCGCGATTGTGCGTCTAGGTTTAGTAAATATTTTTTAACTAAGCGTACTGCACCGAAAGTGATGTTATCCGACTCTGGATGATGTAATCCGACAGAGAACTAAGGTCGTCGATATTGTGCGAACTGGTGTTGTTTCCAATCGATCCAATGGACCTCTGGACCATGGAGTGGAGGGAGGCCCTAATTCCAGCAGAAGACTGAAATGGCCTATTAGAAAATTAGTAATTAGATTTCTTTACAAAATGTAGAATTAAATTAACATACCAATTTTATACCACAGAGTCTTATACCAACGTCACAAAGGAATTAAAAATAACAAATGGCCGTTAGGTTAGTTAATAAAAAATATTATCACATTTTAATTGCTCAGTAACAAAATAAACGTATTTAAATTGAATATTAAACTTCATAACCGCGCTCGAGTGCGCGAGCTGTCCGAGTTGTCCCTCTTTATCTTTGCATCTACGATCTAGGGTTAGGGTTGACTGTACATAAGATAATAATAAATAAATATCTACTGAAATTTACAAAGTGTCATCTAGCTCCAATTTAAGAGAGGTACTTGTAGTATGTATACTGAACATCGGATAAACATACTGATGTACTTACTTTTTTTGTTAATACATCATCATCATCATCATCAGCTCATTAAACGTCCCCACCGAGGGGCACGAGCCTACCCGTATAGGGTGATTAGGCCTTAGTCGTCCACGCGGGCCCAGTGCGGATTGGACGTCTTCACACACAACCTTCGAATCTCTTCGCAGGCGTGCATGAAGGTTTCCTCACGATGTTTTCCTTCACCGTAAGAGCGTCGGATAACGTACATATATTTTTCGAAAATTCGAAAATACATTGGTACGTGTCGGGATTTGAACCTCAGCCCTCCCGGTAGGAAGGCGACAGTCCACACCACTGAGCCACCGACGCTCTTACGTTAATACATACCTACACTATATTATTATCTATACAAAAACACCCAGACCAACACAAACAGCCAGGGATCGAACCCTTGGTGTAATAGACGACATCGCACCATCACACCAAAATGAATTGTCTATAATATTTATTTATTTATTTGGCCAACCAACAAGAACACACAGTTAGCAAATTCAATTACAGTATTTTACACACATAAATACATGATTAAGCGATGCCTTAATTATAGGCTGCCACGGCTTGCACAAACAAAACCTGCGTATAAAATATAAAAACAAATACAACGCTATGGAAACGCTATTGATTTGAGGAAAGCACCGTATTTACTATATATAATATAATAATATACTGTAATTCGTCTTCGATCTCTCACCATTTTCTGCTGATCGTTGATCACCCCAAAAATAAAAGAAAGAAAGAAATAAATTTCAGCTTCATACCTTATTTGTTTTATCATTGTACCATCTACCTTCCGTTCGCGACTACATCCGAGTGGAATAGTGACTATGTGCCAATGGTAACTTTAACTAGCGATTTCGTTTATATAACTTAGTGAGTTAAAACTGCAAGATCTCCTAATATATTATTCAAAATTAAATGATGTAAAGCGCAATTTCATTTTAAATTTAAATACATAATAACTATAGTAAATGCAAAATAATGGATTATTTTAGAACAAATTGGTTGGCATACAAAAGGTTATTTTGATGCGAGCGAACCTTAAGAAATACACATGCTTTTTTTTAAAAAAGTTTCGTTTGTAATGGTGATGATATATGTACATAATACATAACCATAAGTCGCAGCTACATTATAATTTGGTTGTCTGAAGAGATTGCTATTTAGTAATAAGGCCGCGAAGTACCTTTTTCCTGTGCAGAATTGTAGTGTTTTATTTGTTGTGCAATAAATAATTATCTATCTATCATACATATTATTTATATATATTTTTTTATGTTTATTTATATTTTATATGTGTATATATGTTAAGGTTGAAATATAATTATGTTTTTATAAGTTGAATTAAGCTTTTCTTACTTTGCACTGTCTTGCCCTTTCATGTTGTTAATTTTCTATGTTTGTGAGGTTGTCTGGAAGAGATCGCTCCAAGCGATAAGGCCGCCTGAATTGCATTATTTCCCTTCATTTGTTGTTAAATATGTATCTTTTTTTTTGTGTGCAATAAAGAATCATATCTATCTATCTATACATTAAATATTGAAATGCATTAAATGAGTGATAAAACAAATAGTTATCAACCCTACAGATGGACGAAGGTTCGTTTGTCTCATCCGTTATGTATATTAATATGAAATACGTATTACCGTTCCAATCGTTAATTTTCATTAAACTGCGAATTACAAGTATCCATTTTTCATATCATATGCGAGTTCATTATTATTAATTTGTGATTTTTACAGCCGACCCCATGTTTGTCATAAGGAATACCTTGATAAACATGGGATTGGTCTTTAAAAACCTCAGGAATGTCCATAATAAGGCTAAATCCCTACAAATAGTTAGATCAGGCCCATATTGGATGACTATATCGATTTATAACAATCTCTTCTTCTTCTTAGTCGTGCACTCTTGACAGAGTGGTCGTGGCTGTTGATGGAAGGGGTTGCGTCTCGTCGTCGCCATTAGGTTCCAGGGCAGCCGCACGACCTGAGATGTTTCTCCACATTTGCCGACTCATAGCGTGGCGAGTACATTGTACTGCGGTCAGCCGCGTAGTCTTTCTGATGAGGTCAATCCAGCGAGTGGGTGACCGGCCTCGAGATCTCTTGCCTTCTGTGTGGCTTTGCACAACAATATACCAAATTTATAACAATATACCAAACAAAAGTGGTGGTAAAGTCACAAAAAATATGATAATAATAACAATTGACGATTCAAAAGTATCTGTAACAGATTTATTTGAATAAAGATTTTTTTCTTTCTTTCTTTCTTTCTTTCAAAATAAAAGAATTAATTACTAAACTATAATATTTTCACAAAAACACTAAAAACACATCTCTTACAAAAAGCATATTACACATTAAACGATTTTTTTGAAGATAAGGAGTAATGGATTGTTAAGCTAATAAACTTATGTATCTCGGTTATAAATAAATTATATGTACGTCGCTCTCTTTTATTGCAGCGCCCTTGCAGGGTGTCACGTGATCAATGTACCTACAGCTTTATTTATGTAACACCAATGCAATACCATGTGACTAGCAGAAAATAAATAAATAAATAATATAATGATATATAATATAATGAAAACTCTATATTAGGTAGAGTCTGACCTCTTGTCATTACTCTTTATAATTATTTTTATGTTTACAAAATAATTAAAATCTGATATTATCTGTAGGGTTTGTTTTTAGTAACAAATAAGAGCTGTTAATTTAATGTAAATTAATACAGGCAGTCAGGGAAGTAAATCATAATTAAAGTTTTTTCCTAAAAAACATTTCCTCAAAATTTTTTTTAGTTATTCAGTATTCATAAATTCCTTACATTTCAGTCAATAGTGAAATATTTTATAAAAAAAAATTTAACCTCTTCATACGATTAGCAGACAAAGATGCTAAACGTAAATGTTTCGCTGTTTACGACAAAATTCATACATATCTCAATTTTATTTTCATTTTTGTTATCCAATTTAATAAATAATAATTGAATCATAACCCAACGTAACAATCCTAAGCCACGCTACACCCAACATGATCTGTGACTTCTCGACGTAACCAACCGAATGTTTGTGTCCGGTAATAGTTTCATCTGGACTCCTAAACGCTGATCAAGCCGATAACGTCAGACAGCCTGCAGTCAAAACCTGGCACCAGCGCGAACCTCGCTGTCAAAACTCGACTCATTTTGCCTCATGGAGGCCGGTTTGTATACGATTCATACGTTTTTAAAAGGATTAATTTTACTTAAGACAAAATACTGAGGCGCCTAGGTAGGTACCACCACAGTGCCAGGTATCGTCCCGTCAAATAAGAGTGCTATGCACTTTAGTGTTTCTGGATGACGGTACTGTAGCTAGTGAAATTACTGGGTACCTATAAGAGCCCTAACATCTGGTGTCTCGGTTGACGGGCGCAGTGCGGCATTGATGGAGAAAAATAACTGTTTATCAATTTTTGGTCTACTTCAATGCCGATCTGTTATGGTCAGGCGTATCCATCAGGTGAACGTCCTTACCATCCTGTTCACTTTGTAACATTAAAAAAAGGTGATTATTAGAACGCTAAGTGTTCCTGGAGTCGCGGGGGATAGTCCGAGAGATATAATTAGTTAAAGGGAATGCAATGGATTCACTCAGCACACTTCTTTTATGATTATATGCAATCCTCACTTGCTTCTGGTGCGTCCTGCCAAATAGGGAATCGCATTGGAGCCCTAAATGGGGAAGTGAAAGTCGTTGGAGGAGGCCTCATCCTGCAGTAGACATTTTAGTTTATGTGACCAGTTACCGGGACGGTTACAATTTACTAACTTAAAAGTGCCGAATACGTTACTATATTACAAGATTTGAGTCCTACTCTGGGAAAAATAGGGGGCTTGTTACATTAACTTTGAGCCATTTTCAAGGCAAAGACAAAGCGAAAGGCATCAGAAACAATTTAAAACCCATTTAAAAAATATAATCCTGCTCGTGGTGTAAACTCTATTTGACGCTAAACGTCTTTCCTAAACCAGCTCGTCAGGGCAGTAACAGATTTAAATCCCGACTTTCCGAACCCATTCTTTAAAACATTTAACGACCTCATTTCCAATGGAGACATTTATCATCATCAGCTCACTATGTTCCCACCGAGGGGCACAAGCCTACCGGTTGGCGCCTTAGTCGCGGGTGCGGATTGGCTGACTTCACGCACAACGTAAGAGCGTCGGATAAACGTATATATAGTTTCGAAAATTCGAAAATACATTGGTGCGTGGCGGGATTTCAACCTGCATCCTCCAGGTAGGAAGGCAACAGTCCACACCAATGAGCCACTGTCCGGTTTATTATATTCTCCGCGGACGGAGAGATTATGCAGCCGGTTCGTTTCGTTGGATGTAAATCCCGCTTCACTGTCGATGGCGGGACGTTTGTTTTGCTGTCAGCTGCACTCGCTAGCAGGTTCAAATGGTCATATGGTACGTAACCATACTTCGTTATATGAAGAGCGCGTTGGCAGGCAGTCGGTTCTGGGATTCTTGTAATATAAATATACCAGCATACTTTAATTCAATTCACTAGGTGTTAGATTCGATACTGAGTCGTATAGTTAGGTACCATCGCAGTGCCAGATATCGTCCTGTAAAATAGGAGTGTTTTGCACTTCTGTGTTTCGGGATGGGGTACTGTACTTCGTAAAATTACCGGGTATAAGAGAACCAACATCTGTTGTCTCGGGTGACGGGAGCAGAGCAGTGATGACGAAAAATAATAACTAGATACTGTTATTAGATTCCTTCAACATTGCTTCTGTCATGGTCAGGCGTATCACCTCCACCATGTCTGTGTTTAAGCTATACCACATTCTTACCTACATAACATTATATTTGCATACACGAATAAAAATATAGATCCGGAATTATCAAAATGCTTCATTGACTTTCAAAATTGATTAAGTTCACTTTAAAACGTTATCGCGGTGAAATCCACAATTTCTTCTGGTATTTTACTAATGTTAAAACGTAAATAGGTAATAATAACTTTTAACAATCATTGAACTACAAAGTTCTCAATATTTTGCTTTATTAATCCTTGAAGTTTTATCGTTATGTGTGGTAATCTTTCTGTTTTAACTTATTGCATTAATCTGCAGGCGTCTGTCCTATTTTGCGTCATTGTTTTTGTTTCTGCGTATTCTTAAAAAATCTTCTACCGCGGCATTTTATTTTAATTTTAGAATAATCTCTATATTTTATAGTAAGATTGTGAATATTCAACAATATAATGATTTACTTATTACGTTCATGGGTAAGATTTTGTTTTTATGGCTTACTTTAGGTTCCTCCTTTGATTAAGTATTAGTACTCGTACACCAAAGTAAAGTGCAGATTAGTAATAAAAATATTTTCCATGGAAGTGTATAATTATGGCTTAACCTATTAATTACCTATAAAATCTACAAGTGATAAGTGATGTGTTTTGATACATTTTTAACCTTTTTATAATTTATATTCATTATCTTTCATTTTAGGTAAGAATTGACATTAATAATAAATATTAAAGAAAGGCTTAATTGCGGCAGAATATAATGATATACTTGTTAATGTATTAAAAAAGTATAATAATATTAATAACAAATACATAAGCGATTTATTATATTTAAACTGTATTGATAAACAGGATACTTCAGGAGCCTATTGGAACAGGTACCTTTTATATTGTTTCATTATTTTCACTTCAAATAAATGTTGAAATGCCCTATTTTATTTTTCTAGATAAATAAGTTCCAGTTAATTTACAGCCCTATATCAAATTCAAATTCAAATTCAAATTCTTTATTCAAATTAGGCTTACAAAAAGCACTTATGAACGTCAAAAAATATACAAAAATATAATAAAAAACAATTAAATACTAAACTAAAAATATGAATTTTGATGCTTTGAAAAAAAGCGCTTCAGTGGATTGGCCTGTTGAGAAATAAGCACCCAAGAAAACTCAACAGTGTAGCCTTTTTTAAAACAATTATTTAATGTAACAATATATCAACACTGAAATAGCTGAGCAATTTAAGACCAAGGATTTTTATCACATAAATATTCGTCAATAGTGTAGTACCCTTTTTAGAAAGGTGGTTTTTTCCAATCCAATGTTCTACTAACGATATGCCTACATTTAAATTGTAGGAGAGTTATTTGTAGTTTACACAAATATTATAAATTAAAAATTAATGTTAATAAAGTTATTGCAACACCGAACTCGATATTTCATAGTCGTTATAATATCGATAAACTCGCGACGGATGCCCAACACTATTCCAAGTGTGAATGCTCTAGGCAATCCTAGTTTCTAGTAATTACAACGCCATAAACCCGCCACAATTACTTCCTTCCCCGAGAACGATCCGCTCGTTAAGTGGCAAAATAAAGTGATTCAGTGAATACATAAATTAATTTAAATTAAGCCGCCCGGCTGAGGTTTTAGGGGTGATTTTAGTAGTAAAGTGCCTGTTATTTTAACTGTTGCGTGCTATTGTTTTATATTTGCATATGTGTTGGTATCGATTTAACCATGCAAGTATTAAGGATGTTGAATGACAGATCAACTGACTTTTTTAATCTGTGGAAGCGACTCCATGATCTAGAAATACATGGATATGGGATGTGTTTTTAAACCCGTTCAAAATCTTAATTCTAGTTTTATAGATACATCCCCCAGTTTTTAGGTATCAAGTCACTAAGTATGGAAAACCTGCGTATAAAGGGAACTTGAAGGAATACAAATAATGTATTTCGCTTAAAGTTTTTGCGATCGTATCTACACAATTCAAAATAGCAATTTACTGACAAATTAAATTAAGTCATTTATTCCAATTGGTACCATTTTAAAACATACTCTCAATATCTAACTGTATATATTTAGCCTGGCCGTGACCAGTGTATTTCTAAAATTACCGAAACTTTGTTTCGGTACAAATATTTTTAATTGTTAATTATTATTAAACGGGATTTAGTAAAGAATAATTAATCATTTATATTTATACAATGACATTAACCTAATCTGCAGTTAATTTTGGAATCAACTTTCCAAAAATGTTTACAAGTCTGATGGAAACTTTTTCAAACAAAACTTCTATAAAGTGAGAACTGCTGTTGTTTTTAGGTACTTATTTTCATTTATACCAATATCATTTATTCTATTTAATTCTGTGACACATCTGAACCCCTAATTAATTATATTTTATAAGAACGTAATATGTCGTAGGTACATTGATTCATTCCCAAATATCTGTTTGTGTGAAAAAAGTTAGAAAATTTGTTTGCTTTGCAAACAAAATAAATTTATTGAGTCGCTTCCACAGACATGATTCCTTTCCAGAGTTAAATAAGACAACCACAGATTTCTCAATACAGGAGATGGGGCAAGCCGCGTTTAAAGTGCGACAAATGTAAGCTCAACGAGCATACACTGGCTGCCAGTTTACGCTCTGTGAGACGAGTCAAGACGCACGAATATTAGAAGAAATTACCGTTTTTTCCAAAATGCCATCCTGTGCAATTGTAACATGCCATCATCGCAATGAATCGGTAAAATTACCAAGAAATATATAACTTTTCACAGGTAAGAACCAAAAAGAAATTGCGACACTGGGGACTGCCTATAAACTTGGCGGCTTGTCCAGTCTAATTGTATATTCGGATGTCTGTGAAGACAACTAAACATAACACACTTATAAGGGCATACACAGGCTTAAGGAACCATCGCCTCCAAATTATACAGTCTTAAACATGACCTGCTTGCTGTGTTATAAATAACACAAATCATAGTGCGGTGCAAATAAATAATACCAGTCATCGATACAAACTCACCTGTGGGCTTTGGCACGTTCCGCTTGACCTGCATCCATTTATACGTAGGCACAGCATGCGGCGGCGCGTGTGCCATCGCGCACTCCCCTTCCCTCGGAACTCCCTCACAAACTCCTCCTTTGGCTGATACTGCTCAAAGTCTCCGCAAGGCGAACCAGCGTGACTATACTGCATAGACGTCTCATCCACGAAATGCATATTATACTTCGTCTCCAAATAATGATTGTCCAATTTGTGATCATGTACATGCATATCCTCAGGCCTGGGCAACTCTTCGCGGTGTTTAAACGCTTCTGGATGGGGGCAGTGCGTGCAACGGGTAGTTAGGCTGCAACTCGCCATAGTCTAGATTTGTGTAGCACAAACCCGTATCAGTGCTATGACAGGCGCAGCGGCTCGTGGGCCGGCTGCGAGTGTAACAACGGCTCGTAATAATGCGACGGAGTCTCATAGTAACCCTCATGGTAGCCCTCGTACGCGGGCTGGTAACCGGCACCCTGCTGGTAATACTCGGCGCTTCCGTAACCGTTCTGTTGGTTTTATACATTCCGACGTCCATAGTCATTCATGTTGTCACGAGCACCCGGTCGAGCTATCGATAACAATGTTCACAACACATCACTAGAACGGGAGCGGCAGTGCTGCGATTGCCGAAATTTACTGCGGCGTTCGAAAATTGAATTTGCTAGTGCGGTGACGGCAGCCGCGCACCTTCAGCGACGCCGGCGAACGACTGAACGCGACCACGTAGTTTTTTCTTAACCACACCTAAAACTCGGTTAGGCCGTCCCTCTCTGGCCACTCGCAATCTGGAGCAGGCGACAGAGATAGTGTTATCTTTAACGGTTAATGATACAAACTGTGATTGCAAGCGCGTGTATTTATATGGACGGCGAATACTAGGTTTAAATTGTGCGATTTTTCGGATTATTATAATTTTGAATATAACTAAGCCGCGTCGCTCTCAAGCAGGTAAAGCTTTGTGTTGGGAACTTTTTGTGTGCGTTAGGCGGGCTTGGTGGAGTGGAGGCGTGTGTTGGGGGTTCCCCTCCAATAGGTATGTCGCATTTCGCCGTGCTTCTTCCGAGTTGGCGGTTGCGAGATAATAGTGCGAATCTGGGAGGCTGGATGCGAGGCGCGGATATTTTTTTTTTACCGTTCTGTATGAATGGCCCTTCGAGCGTTCGCGAGCTCCAATTTACTTCAATCGCATTTCAAGGTGTGAACACTTAGTTTAGGTGTTCTATTGGCGCAGCTGTCGCGGTGATGTCTTGTTCGACGAATGGATGACGGATGCAGTATTGAAGACAATTCTGTAGAAGATTGTTTCCTTTATGTATTAGTTATATAGATATTGTGGATCGCTCTCCACGATTATAGAAATGTCGCTCGCTTTACAATTATTCAGCTGTAAGATATTCTTGAATAAGTATTATGAATTTAAAAACTGCTAAGGGAATGAGCTGCAAGGAAAGCACAATTTTCATAACGATTCATGTAATGAAATAGCTGACAAGTCAGTTTACCGGGGTGCCGGGATTTATTTCCGTGTTGTGCCCGCAAACACTTTTGTGTATGAAGATGTAGGTAGGTAGGTATGTTCCTAATTTATTACCGAAGTGTTTTGCTATACTTACCTAAACCGCCTTTTACGGCTCTCACAGGGAGAGCAGGTACCTACGGGTGGTGATAATTGTATTCAAATTTGCCGTCACACGGACCCAATAGCCCCCATCATCATCATCATGAGCTCAGTACGTGACCCACCGGGGCACGAGCATACTCGTATGTGAGTGTATAGGCCTTAGTCGTCCACGCGGGCCCAGTGCGGATTGGCTGACTTCACGCAGTTCTTCGTAGGCGTACACAGGTTTTCTCATGATATTTTCCATCACCGTAAGAGCGTCGCATAAACGTTCATGTAATTTTCGAAAATTCGAAAATACTAGTACGTGGCGTGATTTGAACCTGAACCTCCAGATCGGATAACAGCCCAGTTGTAGTCTATGTATGATTTGTGAGGTAATTATGAATTTAAATACCAATTTATAAAAAATAAAGAAGTTACAACTCGCCTCATTCTAAATGATTTTTCGTCTTTAGCCTTCTACGCTTCAAATACACATTGTCCTTCTTTCTTTGTTCATTGTAAAGTAAGCTCATTGTTCCTCAACAGCCTGTTATAGTTTACTGCTGAACTCAGGTCTCTTCCATTATGGTAAAGACTTGCCATAATCTCGACGATTAAAAAGCAGTTTGGGAAAGTTGTAGGTACCACGCAATTAAGAGTACCTACTGAGGTAGGGTTTCTTTTATTGAGTCATAACAATAATTCTATGAAATTACCGGGTATAAGATACCTAACAGCTGTTGTCTCGGGTGTCGGGAACAGTGCGGCGTTGATGAAGAATAATGACTGTATGTTACTTGTAGGTCTAACTTCGATGTCGCTGCGTCACGGTCTGGCAACACTTACCATCAGGTGAGCGTCAAGACCGACTTGTGCCTGCACTTAGTAACATAAATAAAAAAGTAAGTGGTCTCGATTCAAGAACCTACAGGTCCCAACAGTAACCGTTTTTTTTGGAATGATTGGTTAAATCAGTTCAGCTTGTTCCATTGTGTCCTACATCCAGCAGTGGACTGCGATGGGCATTCAAGGCAGAGATATTGGGTTAAGAAACTGTTTTTTTTATTAGTATACAGCTCGGTCAGGACGCCTACCTGATAGTACCTAAGTGGCACGCCTAAACCATGATAAAGTGGCATTGAAGGAGACCAACAACTGGTAGACAGTTATTATCCTCCATGAATGCCGCACCGCGCCTGTCACCCGAGACAACAGATGAAGGGTCTCTTGTAGCACTCACTAGCTCCAGTTTCACGGGACTATATCTGGCACTGCTATAGATACCATCATCTACCTAGCCGACTCAGCATCGAGTATACCACCTAGTATAAATGATATGAAGTAAATATAAAAATGAACTCGACAGTAATACAATGCAGCATGAGCACAATGTTGTAGTACCAAATAAAGCTACCTACTAATTATGGACTGCAGTGTAACCAAACATAGTCTTTTAAAGTTTCTACTAATAAATCAAACTATATTTTTTATTGAATGGAGTACGTATAAGAGCCGAGAAGTATTGTGTTGCCAACCATTAAAAACGGAGAGGGAAAAGAAATATAAGTCTCTGGTAATCTCTCATACTTGGTGAAACACAACACATTGTTCCCCGCTGGTTTTCTATGAGGCTATGGTAAGCATCACTCTGGTCAAGTCAGTCCATTCCAGTGGAGTGCATAAAGATCATGAGTAGGGTATGCAAAGTGAGTGACACTAATCACAAAAACAATAAATAATTTTACAGTTTTGTCAAATTGAGTGCTGTTGATATCAGCAGATCGCTTATAGTTTGAAATCCGTAAAGGAAAATGGGCGAATAAGTGGGAATCATTTAATATGTTGGCGATTTTACTACACTGCTTATTTGCATATATGAGTGCCAAAGCAAAGCTCTCTACACCAAACAGTGAAAGAAGTGTTACGGACTTAATGGATTTTTAACTAGCTAGTTAGCCAAAAAAGAATCAGATTTAACGAACAATTGCACTGATTTTTGACACTAAAAAACAGAGATTTCTTTTATTATATTAACAGAAAATATAAAGACTTTAAAACCACAGTCCATGTTTCATTAACACGCTATTGTTTTATACTATGTTTAGAGCGTTTTTAAAAGAATTAACCGAGCACGACAATGAAATGCACAAACAAACTTCACAAAGTGGAGCTTAGTATCTTGGACATTTGCAGATTCTGCCCAGGAAAGGGAAACGACGATCCTTTGCGATTCTGATGCCTTCATTGAGGCAAAACATTTATTCAGGCAATCGCAACATAATTTCAATGAATTTTGTAAGATATCTATACCTATAGTTATGTCTCAAATTTTCTGGAAGTCACCCAAATTTTGGAATATGTAACTTAAAATGAGGAAACGAATATTGAACAGGTCTGCTGTAACCTGAATAACCCGAAAATCATAATCAGATCATTAAAGGTCCACATCGAGGAGCATGAGCCTGCCCGTAAAGGGTATACGGGACTTAGTCTCCACGTGAGCCCATGCGGATTGGCCAACTTCACGAAGAACCCTCGAATCTCTTTGCAGGTTCCTCATTATGTTTTCCTTTACCGTAAGAGCGTCGTATAAACGTACATATAATTTCGAAAATTCGAAATCACTTTGGTAGATATGTGGGATTTGAACCTGCACCCTCCAGATTGGAAGGCAACAGTTCCACACCAATGAGCCTCCGATGTTCGCCTGTGCATTTCATAAATAAATAAAAACTAATTGCACTCACGCTGCAAACGCCATAAATTATATTCACAGATACACTTTGATGACAGTTGCTGTAATCTAAACTAATTTTCAATTAGTGCCCAGGTCATGGTTCTTAGGGTAAAGGCCTAAGAGTTCAAATTGTATCGTTTCAATTGGAATATGATTTATAAGGGTATTATATGAGGTGGGACGTGTTAATGCTCGAGACGAGACTGATAACGCGCTGTGGACTGCTTGAATAGCTCAGATGTACGGTTTTATCGATAATCTACGAGTACCTACTACCTACGAGTTGTAGGAAAGACTTATCCTCAGCCGTGGACTGGGATAGGTTCATCATCATCAGCTCATTATCCGTCCCCACCGAGGCACCAACCTACTGTATAGGGTGTAGGCTTTATCGTCCACGCGGGCTCAGTGAGGATTCATCATCATCATCTTATTAAACGTCCCCACTGAGAGGCACGAGCCTACCCGTTAGGGTGATTAGGCCTTAGTCGTTCACGCGGCCCAGTGCGGATGGATGACTTCACACACAACCTTCGAACTCTTCGCAGGCGTGCGGTGAAGTTCCTCACGATGTTTTCCTTCAC
>PQWD01002764.1:0-11753 GCA_019425675.1 Leucinodes orbonalis | reverse complement strand
AATAATTCTTAAAATACATTTTGCACTGTTTGCCTCTTTAGAATTTACAGCTTTACCGGGTATTGCTAGTGCAGATGACACTCAGTGCTTAATCATCATTCGGTGACCAAAAAAAAAAAATTATCTCTGATTTGATGGCAGTCAAAGGGTTAAAAAAGATATATTAGACAAAATATTGAGCTATGAATTGCAGTCCAACCTGCCAGTATCCAAATTATGTCAAATTCCTTCACTATCGTTGTTCGAGGCTCTTAGTCCAACAGTGGACTGTAATGAGCCGTACAAGTGAGTTCAAAATATAAAAAAAATAAGATAAGATACATCAAAAAGTGTTGACTGGTTTTATAGCATTCAATAAATCCTATGCGAAGCTATCTTTAATCAAAATCACTAACGTAGCAAATAAGTTTTTACTAGCACATTGTAAGACAGTTATATAATTAAGACTGAAGCAAAACGCATACTCCTTTTTTCAGCGTATAAACAAGTCCGTAATTTATTTTAAAATACACAATTGTATATGCATAACAAAATGCATTATTAATATTGCATTAATTATGATAATACCGTTTCTTTCTTTTAAATTAATTAAATAATTATTTCATCGCAACAAACAAGGAATAATAATTAATGTTTAAATTTGAATAACAAAAGAAAGATGACTGCTAACACAAAGTAAATATAGGTACCTCCGCAACAATGTATATTACATTACTGTAATTTTCCAAGAAATATTTGACTACAAACGCAGACCAAGCATGCCAGACGTTTCTTGAACTTTCTAGAAACTTACTTACATAAAATCTGAGAGAGCCTTTGAACTCCTTTTATAATTAAATTTTACGGATAAAGAGGTCATACTTGTAAGTTTCAAATTTATACTGTAGCAGCTATAATATCATTAACCGACTTCAAAAAAGGAGGTTCTCAGTTTGACCTGTTAGTATGTATGTATGTTTGTCCGCGATTATCTCGCGTTTTGCTGAAGCAATTTCGATGCGGTTTTCGGTAAAATATTTGTTACATTCAGGAGAAGGTTTCAGTGTTTTAATTTTATTTTAGTCTTTGCGACCCAACCCAATGGATTATTTCAGTTGTGCACAATAATTCATGAAGTTCACAAACGTTTGCCACATGTGGGCAACGACCCATTTGGTGTAATGATTGAGAGGGTTGAGACGTCGGCTATTACACCAAGGGTTTCGGGTTTGATCCCGGAAAGTACAAACATTTATATGCATTAACATTTCTGTTCGTAAAACACCCAGACCCAATGGCCTGGGTGTTTTCTATGTATAATAATAATATGTGTGTATTTACAAAAAAGTACTTTTATCCATTGCTTAGTATCCACAGGCTTATGCTTAGCTAGATGGTACTGTGTGAATGTCTGTGAAAATGTATTTATTTATCTAATATACCAAGAAATGTACACAGAAAATATCTTATACTAAAGAGACTTATCAAAGGATATAATTTATATAATCAACTATTTACAATTGTTCGTACTGCACGGGTTATCTTAGCAGAAACATTTGGTACCGTAGTAGACTTTTCAACCATTAGACTTGCTCTTCTAAAAATAATATTCAAAGAAGTTAGATGATGATAAAAAAAAGTCAAATTTGATCCTATTCGTCTTCGGAATGCACACCATTACTCCAAGATGCGACAGACTGCCATTTATTATTCAAGGCTCGCAAGAACGTCTTCACTAGCGAAACACTAATGATTATTTAAGGTTTATTACCCGTCTTGGCGGCGTCCGCACTTAGAGCCGCTGGTATCCTCTCAGAGTTGGGGTAATTCGTGGGGCACGTGGGCCACCACCCAGTGGGTAAGCGGTGGCTCAATGGTGTGGACTGTTGTCTTAGGGAGGGTGCAAGTTCAAATCCCGCCACGTACATTGTTTTTCGAATTTTCGAAGTTATACGTCATCCGACGCTTTTACGGTGAAGGAAAACATTGTGAGGATAACTGCGCACGCCTGCGAAGAGATTCAAAGGTTGTGCGTGCCGGCCAATTTGCACTGGGCCCGCGTGGAACACCCTATACGGGTAGGCTCGTGCCCCTTGGTAGGGACGGTTAATGAGCTGATGCTGTGGGCCACCGTATACAGCTTCGCGGTTCAAGGGGATTCAAATTTATATTACTATGTGTACAGGGCGGTCAGGACGCTCACCTGATGATACGAGTAAGTGATAAGACAAATAATGTCAAAATTCTTAACTTTCGTGGAAGAAGTCCTAAGTCTAGCAATGAACTGCAATGGGTCTCTCAATCTCATTCCACTTTTTCTATGCCAAATTTTACGATAGCCTAAAAAGTTTTAAATAGTATATATCATAAAGTACAGCAGTAGTAATGTTACCTTATTCGTTTTACGATTTTATACTCGTCAACCAATTCCAATGTCAATATCTACAACTGTTCTCATGCCCTAACCTGTGTCAATATAATACCTCTCAACGGAACACGTTCAAACAAACGAAAACAATTTGTATGCCACATAGGTAACTCCTGATGGATAGTCCCGCAAAACGCCGCTACATTTCCAAATCATTCAAAACCGAATTCCACCGTAGATGTTTTCAAATTGAGAACGGGTGTAACACTTGAAAACTACAGACGACCAGCACCTAACGGGCCCGAAGCAAACGCCCACAGTTACGCAATAAACGAGATTAATCAATAAAATCATTGTAGCAACCCTCACCGCACCGCACGCTGACAGGAGTAAAAAAAGTGGTATTGTTTTGACGGAAAAATCAAAGGTGAAATACCTGAAATGCCTGTCGGCCAGCGCCGGGCTGGGACCCACTGAATCGCGTAATTTCATTAACGAACGCTGCTTAATCCATAGACAGCTTTTTTTTTGTTTTAATGTGCCCTTAAAGCGCGGTACCTACTATGCGGCGTTGCCAGACGTGGCGCTTTCGCGGGACTTCCCCTTTTTGTGTCTTTGGGTGAACGACATACTACTGTCCTACTTTTCGGGGTCATCAGACTGATCCAATTTGTGAAGACTAACTTGTAATTTATAGAACCACGGACAAAATAGGTGTTGCGGTTGAGACGTCGACTACAACGCCAAGGGCTCCCCGGGATCCCCGGGCAGTACAAACATTTGTGTGCATGAACATGTCTGTAATGGTAATGGTGTTTTCTACGTATAATATGTATGTATTTACGAAAAAAAATGTATATAAGTATGGTGATCCGTTGTTAAGTACCCACAATACAGGCTTAACGCTTAACTTGGGGCTTGATGGCGCTGTGTGAATATCAGTGGATATTTATTTATTTATACTTAAATGTTATATGTAGTATAAAGATAAAATAAGAGTTAAAAGTCTATTCAGTAGTTGCAGGGCAATATTTATAAAACAACACAGGCCAAAGTGAGGAGGAAAACTTGTTACAAACATAAGCCGATTATGGGTTAAAATAAAACAAAGGAATCACGTGACCTTTGTATTTTCATAACAGCTTAGAAAATGTATAAACTTTTATAACGAGGAAAGTATGTGAACTTTTTTAAGGAAAATCAGCTTAATCCCGCCTGCTACCTTAACTCACTGCTGTTGAATACTCTAGTATCAAAAATTTGCATCATCGCGGCCTACTATTTAGTTGGTATTTTGATATAAAACCGTTTTAAATAACACGTTTCCAAAGTGGTCATTTACTTGGGCGGATATTGAAGCGCTGTTTCCCGAATATGAGGTCAACGGAGATAATTAAACTTTTAGCAAAACAATTTAGGAATACAAAAATTATTTACACATAAGACCTAAAAAGCAAACCATAAAAGTAACATGTCTAGTGTATTATTTAAATTAGGTGATATTTAAAACATATTACTACTTTTTTACACTTAAAACCTAGTAATTATTATTATAAAAGTAACTAAAAATAACATGTTTGAACTAGATCATCTCTAGACAGAATGCGCTAGACATGTTCATCAAATATTCAAGAACGTCTATAGATAAGAAGTTGGTTTTATGCGTCTAATTTCCTTGTACTTGACGTCATTTTGTTAACATTTCTTTGTAAAGAAGTCTGTAAAATGTTAATTTCTTTGCTTCACTTTCAAAGCAGAAATTTGGTTCCCAAAAAATATCTAGATAAGCATGCTAGAGCGTCGGTAGCTCATTGGTGTGGACTGTTGCCTTCCGATCTGGAGGATGCAGGTTCAAAGCTCCCCACGTGCCAATGTCTTGTCGAATTTTCGAAATAATGTGTAGGTTATCTGAAATCTATGAAATATAGCTTTTGATATTTTCATAATTTCGAAAACAATGTACGTGCGGGATTTAACTTGCACCCTCCCTAAGACAACAGTCCACACCATTGAGCCACCGCTTACCCACGGTTTGCCCACGTGCCCCACGAATTACCCCAACTCTGAGAGGATACCAGCGGCTCTAAGTGCGACGCCGCCAAGACGGTATAAACCTTAAATCATTAGGTTTCGCTAGTGAAGACTTCTTTGCGGCCTTGAATAATAAATGCAGTCTTCGCCTCTTGGAGTAAGTGTGCATTCTGAACGAATAGGATCAATTTGACTTTTTTTATCATCATCTAACTTCTTGAATATATTTTTTAGAAGAGCAAGTCTAATGGTTAAAAGTCTACTACGTACCAAATATTTCTGCTAGAACCCTGCAGTACGAATATTTGTAAATAGATTATATAAACTTATATCCTTTGAAAGTCACGTGCCAATGTCTTGTCGAATTTCGAAATAATGTGTAGTTATCTGAAATCTATGAAATATAGCTTTTTGATATTTGAAACTTCATATTGTATGAACTAAGGGTAAATATAGGTTTTTAGAATAAAAATCTATATATTATGTAAGTCATAGTATTAGCCCAAAGTATAAAGGAAATGTGTCAAAGCGTTGCAAGCAATTACGTTAACGAAGTAGCGGAAAAACTAAATAGAAAATTAACACAACCACATTATGATGATATTGGATATAATTAAAAAACCACAGATAAAATGGAAAACATATTGAATGGAACGATAATTTCATAAAGACTTTAAATGATACCTTATTATCCAAATAATTAATTTCAGTAAATTAACCGATGACAATAAATTCAGACATAAACTCCTTGCCTTAACTGAAACAGATACACTAACTTTTTCAACCGAGTAATGCATCATTACACGTAAATAAAATTAAAATTTCCACAGCTTTAATGTCGCCGTTGTGCAAAAAACGTCGCATCGCCGCCGACTCAGCCCAACAAAAACCGAACAAGATTGCGGCATTCCGAATGTCAGAATCGAGTTCTATAATACATGCAGCGCAAATACTGCAAGACGATAATGGCTATTGAATTGATATGAGCCGATGCATTATCGAAATGATACGTGACGCGTCAGACGACAGACCTGTACGTCACACTAACGGAAAACAGCAAACAAACGCAAGCGGTAAAACCAAGCCGTACAAAGGAGTCTCTCGACAATTTTCTCAAAAAAAAACCGCCGCGCAAACACCCCGAGTGCAATTCAAATGACTCGACCCGCACCTACGTACATAAGTATTAAAAAAGCTGCCTTTGCCGCTGTTTAATAAAATAGTCGTCTCGCTACCCTTTGTCAAAACATCAAGAAGCTCGCGCCATACCTCTATTAAGGCGAGGGTTGCCTCCAAGACGTCACAGGGCCGTATGCGACGGTTAATATTAATTAGCAAAAGACGACGGGTTGGAGATGCACACTTTATAAGTAGTCTTTTTTGGAACCATAGAGATTCCACAGCGCGACGGACTTCATTTTGAAAAACGAAACCTTTGTATGTCACGTTCGCTTGTTACTTTAATCGAAATCACTTGTTAGGTTAAGCTGAGACACGTGTCTCTCACTAGCCGATGGAGATAAAGCTATCTGAGGCTAATATCAGTAGTAAAAAGGCTTTTATGTGTATCGCTTTACACTTACGTTACCTGAAATAAAACCGGACTCTTATTAATCGATAAGTTTATTTATACCATGACAGAATGGCTATGATTGTTACTTAATGTTTGAGTCTTCGATGTGACAACTAATAATTTACGCCAATAATCCATGTGTCGTTACGTATATAGGTGACTCAACAATACTTTTTATATTTACTATAAAATACATTACCGGTTATAAGTAAAGATATTCTAGACAACTTTTTTTATATTAATCGCAAATTTTCTGAAACAACTGACTGGAGAAATTTACAAAATTAAGCCTTACGTTTTTTTTATTATGTACGAAACATTTGTAAACATTAATTGTATAGTATATGAAAAAATACTTTTAAACCTATTACAAGCATAAAGGTTATCATACTATACTTCGTCTAAATCAGAAACACACAGTGATATGCGCTCAAAACACATGTCGTAAAAATTCTAAAAAACATGAGTACGGTTAAAGACGGAAAAATGTATTACGGTACCCACCGTTTGCGGCGCGCGGCCCTAGTACGTTACCGCGATATTTTCACAGTTTTCCTAATTCCATGTGATGAATGGAAACACAGAACTGAGAGGTTCTTTTCATCAAGGTCGTCACACTGTGACAGCACAAAGGAGGCACGACGCTTTCGCTAATATTTAAATAGCTGCAAATTAACACGAGTATTCGTTCCTTTTTATATTTGATACCATTCAACATGAACATTCATATTCCTACACACACTACAGAGAGATGTAAGGCGATGTGAAGCGACAATATGCACGCGGGCACGCGTGGACCACCTAAGGCCTGGTACTCTTATGGGTGTCTCGACTCTGTAGTAAGTATAATGCTAAGTGTTTCCCAGTTAAAAACCAGTTGCTAAAGTTGGATAATACGCCCATCTGTGTCTAAAGGTACAGGTTAAAAGGTTTTAAAACATTGACAACAGTTTCACCCCCATCCCTGGGCAAACTATTGCTGGCACCTGCACGTGCTTGAACTTCGCAAATAAAGTTACACTGCAATTGATTACGAACTCACGCGCCACCTTTTGTTTGTATGTTTGGGTATACTAATTCAAAAACTTTGACAACCCGTTAACAGTGAAATGCTGAGATTTTTGCGATCTCACGATGACCAAACGTTAGAGGCTAATATAGAGCTGTATCAGGAAAGCAGACGACCGGGATATCTGGCGCAAAATAAGAGGGACCTATGTTCAATGGTGGATGCGAAAGGTTAAAGAAAGATTTGGACTTCTATGTTAAAAGTGAGCATTAAAAATTACGCAAAGTCTTGCCTATTAATATAAAAGATACCTCCTTAGTAATTCTACAGAGACGTCTTAGACACAGTCTAGTTGTTCCGCAAATATAACCAACACTCTTTTATTTATAAATATAAAACAAAAAGTGTAAGAGGTGTCTTTTATATTAAATACGCTAGACTTTGCCTTCGCTTGGTCTGTCATATTCACCGCCTACCTTTTAACCATTCAAGCATTTATTGGTCCACTTACAGTTTATTTTAAGCAATATAGGTAAATAATATTAAAAGGTAATGCCTGCCTCGAATGAAACAAAACACTTCGTAACCTACTGAAACTGGTAACGGTTTGAACTTATTATCACATGACTAGTATTTAACAAACAAGTATTTGTAAAATTTTCATGTATTTCTATATGTGTGTACAGGCCACAGCTGAGCCTTACAGGATCGTAATAAGTTTTTTTTCACGATTTCCTAATTGTTAGTAGCTACATGGTAATCGCTATACTGGATTAAAAAGATACAAATCTTATAACACTATCAACTCGTATAAGCATCCCTTATAATCCATACCTCATTTACTCACGATAGAGATCAAAGCACTCACATTTAAAAACCTTATGATCTTTAAAGGTATGTCAATACATGTTTTACTTTACCTACATGTTGAAATAATAAATGAATACTCGAAGCATCATCCCATGAACCACTTCCAGGTCACCGTTAAAGCCAAGTTCGGACGTTTCAAAGGGTCAAGTCTTTTTAGGAGCACAGTGGAAGGACCCGACAAACTCTGCATTCGCAAGTTTATCGTAGATCGAGACCTAACTTTGCTCGCTCGAGGGGGTAGCTTTAATTCATTTAAATAGTAACACTACTTTTTTTATTTATTCTAATTTATATTCTAATTTATTGCTTTGATAAATTTTATTTTATTGTACTGTTAAAAAAAATCTTTTAATAAATTAACTTGTTTTTTTGATCTTGATAATTTATATTTTATCTAGTAATGATTAAGACAAATAATTTTTATTATTATTATTATTCCATTAGAGACTGTGTATGAGGCGTATTTAAGTTTAATCATATCTGTTCTATTCCCATCCAATGTTGTCTGGAAGAGATTTCGATGTGCATAAAAGGCCGCTCATATATACTTTCTTTATTAGTATAGTTTGTATAATGTACAATAAAGACTTTATAGAATAATTGGTATGGGTTTCCTTTTATAAAATGAAATTAAATATCGTTACTAGTCGTTTCATGTCATCGCTTAGTTATGCCACATGTTTCTTATACAAATTTACCAACTCAGCTATAAGACGATAAAACAAAATAGAATCCTTAATAAACCTAACACACGCGCACTCCAAGAATAATCACACCGAATCAAATTAAAAACGACAATAAAAACTTATACACATCAAAGAGTGTCACAAAGCGGTCGCACTCCAGATTTACATGTGAACGATACCCGGGCCCACAGTAATGATAAGTTTTTTCAGGGGGGTTCATACCAATTTGCAACATTTTTCATCCGTCATAATCTTAACTTGTACTCTCTTAAACGGGGGCCGAGCTTGTTCGTAAGTGACAATCGCGCTTAAGCGACAACATAAAGTTGAGATTCGTCGCGCCGCGTCGTCCACACATCACTTAAGATATTAATGAGCGCATTCTAATAGGCGAAACATACATATGAAATTCAAATTTGTAGCGGCCCGGAGCGGGCTCCTCTGCATATTTTAGTAGCAGCGGAGTGTGAATTGAATCTTTTGTTAGCATTTAGAACGACCCCGTTTGAACTGGGAAACATTGTTTTATCATAAAACGCATAATAGATGTTTAGGCTATCGATATACCGACGGGCCGCCCTCCGCGCCGGCTTTATCGCCACTCTTCGGGACCTACATTATTCAGACAAAACGTGATCTGTACTTGTTATTACAATCTTCTGTCAAGAATGTTTCGGAATGTACAAATATTTAAGTGATTTCACCTCCGACAATGTTGAGCCGCTCGGTGTATTTTTGTCAACACCTTAAAATAGACGTAGTTTGTATTCATCCACAACAGCTAAGTATAATTAGTGATCATTGTCCTTAACTTAACTGGTTGGACAACTCGTGTTATGACAAAAAACTCGAATACCATAGACCGTTGCGTTTGAAACAGTAAAAATTATGACCTGGCACGTTTAATCAATTAACATAGATATAGCATATAATTTTGTAATGAGCCGTAATAAAATATAATACACCCAATAATTACGGGACATCGTCGATACGTGGCAGCGAAATATTTATTTAATTACACGTTATGCCTATGTTTGGAAATGGCGTCTTCATGCTCGGTCCATTAAGTTTATAACGTACACCACACGAATTTTTGCCTTTAACTAAACACACGATAATTTAACTTTCATTATTGAATTATAGAGCAGCGTCTGTGTATATCACTGACCATAAAAAAGAATTCGATTAGGTCACGTGATGATTTATAGTTTCTGTAGAAAAGTAATTAGTTAAAAATGAAAGAAACGCGCCATCGGAAAAGTGGATATAATTCATACAAACAGAAATAACGAAAGCCGTTCGCGTAGCATAATCTTCTAACTGTGAGCACCCTCGACCCCCCGCCCTGGCAGGCGGGCACCGCGAAAAAAGACCGCATAGTCAGGAAAAATAGGAGGTAGCCAAAATATCTATATAGGGCCATGGAAAAACAAAATAAAAAAACTACAATCCCGCTCCTGAATAAGTGATGACCTTTATTAGAAAAAAGTAAGCAACAAAATAAAAGCGGGGACGTGATGAGGGTACGTACGGAGCTGGGGCGCGCCGTGCACTTTAGAGCTGCGACACCGCGGCTGCGACCACCTCCACCGATTAGCCGACGGTGTATCGGCGACGCGTTACGCCCTGCTATTTAATCACTTTATTAAAGCAATAAAGCCACCTCGCCACTGGACACCGGCCCGCGAAACAATGGCCCACCGTATGATCGCAATAAAAAGTCTCCAATCGAACCACCGCACGAAATGTCACTTGCGTTTGATATAATTACGTAATGGCACATGAGTCGAATGAATTTATTCGGGTGCTCGCGTTCATAGGAGCCCCACCGGCACAATGGTTAATTAAAATGCTGTGTGTACTTGCGTTTAATGATTTATAATGAAGTTTAGCGAGTTGGATGGAAGTACCGAAGGCGCAGTCCGCACGTGTGCACTCGCTCCATTTTAATCTCGTCGCAGCCGCATATTGAATGCATTGATATTAAATCAAAATAAACAACGCACATGTGATCGTGTGCGTTTGTTTTAATTAACCACTAAGATTGTAGGGAAACAATGCAAATTAACCGATAGACTACATGAGAACCGTAACCGTACATAATGTGAGCTGAACATAAAACCATTATGAATTTAACCATTACTGTTTTTAAAGGTAGAAGACATGTTTTAATTGCCGACCGCTAACAGGTCAGCTCTACACTTCAATTATTTTCTACAAAATTCTAAAATGTCTCAGTCAAAAGTTGCTTTCTAGTTTTCACGGCAAATGCCATTTGAGGTTTTCATACGTCACACCGTTCATTTTTTCATCGCAATATATTTCGAGCACCGCTTGTTTGGGTGGTGCAAACCATTCACTACGACATCGTAGGGTGCGAGTTGGAAAACGCTGATAAAGATTTGTATTTGTTCAATGCATAAATAATTTTGTCATCTTCACTGGGGTATTTTTGTTCTCAATTCTGATTTAAGTAACTTTTAAAAGTTACTTTGTAACAGCATATATTTGTGGATAAGCTCTACGACTTAAACTACAGTTTACGCCTATTTTTATATTTAACTTTGATATACTGTTAATGGGTCTGTAAATATGTTTTACAATGTTTTTTAATCTATATCATATGTATCAATAATAAGTAGGCTTATTGGTTACGCATAATTTTATTGTTTGGAACAAACTATCACTAATTATGCAGTTAATAAATTAAGCTTTTTCTAAAACGGAATGCATTCATAATTCTCTTGATATAGAATCATATTAAGCCTAATTTAAAAAAAAAACAATATTAAGTGACCAGTTTTATGGGTTTCAAAACACTATTCTTAATAACATCATCCTTAGTCAAAGCACGCCGACAAACCCAACCCTAGCAAAACCGTCGAAAAACGCGTCATTAAAAAATTATATTTCCCACTAAAACACTCAGTTCCCATTCGGCCGCACAAAACACTCACTTAGTCACTTTCCATGCAAAAAAAAAAACCCGCGCGAAACCATGTAAGTAATTGTTCCAGTAACATTCCGCGTCGAGTTAGAATGCATAATAATAAATAGTAGCGCCTTTTAGCTCGAGTTAAGCCCCGTTAATAATCGTGTAAAACTTAAAAAGCTTTCTGTCGCCAACTTTAATGCACTTAATCCTGTCTTTTGTGTGGTCGCGTGCGGATGAGGAGCCCGAGCCCGAGCTTTGTCGCCGAATAAACTTGTG
Source organism: Leucinodes orbonalis (assembly GCA_019425675.1). Taxonomy (NCBI): domain Eukaryota; kingdom Metazoa; phylum Arthropoda; class Insecta; order Lepidoptera; family Crambidae; genus Leucinodes; species Leucinodes orbonalis. The sequence continues at coordinate 26 of PQWD01002764.1, read as the reverse complement.
GCGGGGCAGTTTTTTAGGGTTCCGTA